>MU158709.1:1417292-1490860 GCA_015888305.1 Antheraea pernyi
ATGTTTCATCAACTCATATATGTATGAATAGTTAGCTTGGCTTAGGTTAGCTCAGATAGGTCGCGAATTGCATGTATCAGGCAACAGCCAAAGCCGAGGTGTGCCGTGCACCCTTGAGCTAGTTGTCAAAATAAAATCGGCTGAGTGCCTTAAGCGCTCGCCTTAGTAGCCCGGTGAAGCTGTTAAGACCCTACTGGGACAATAGCGTAGTCAGTTCGAAAAAAAAAATCGACATGGTGGTGGGATGTTGTTCCAACAACGAGTGGCGGCATATTTAACATATACAATAGGAATGTAAATGCGGTACGTTTTGTAAGTGGTAGAGCTACGCTGAAGCTATTACTGGTTTTAGCATGATATGTCGGCCCGACCGGGGTAGAACCACCCGACCCACAGAAACACAGACGTGAAGTAACAGTGCTTGCATTGTTGCGTTTCGTTCGGTCAGTGAGAGCGCCGGAGGCCCACTTCCTCGCATCCCTCTCCTCTCCCCCCTCCTCCTTCTCCCCAAATAAAGGCTGACAAGGCACTTGCGACTCCCCTGGTGTTGCTGGTATCTATGGACGGCGGTGAACACCTAACATCAGGTGACTCGCCTGTACGTCTGCCACCTGTGATATAAAAAGAAGTAGTGTTGTAGTCCGCTTAAATATTGCTATCTCTCGTTTCTCTTCGTATTCGCTCCGATATATGAGCTATATGATATATACCTTACGAAAAGGAGGGTAGAAATCTCTGGAACACTGACGTCATCAGTCGAGAGATTCGACAAGATTCAATATGGGCTATTTTTAGTACCTCTTTGTATATTTACAATAGTCAGAATGCTATGGTATTATATCTAGTTGTTCCTGGTTCCCACGCTCATTGCCTCATCCATTGTTCATTTGCAATGTGACTAATTCCGATAAGTCTGTTGTATGTTTTCAATAATAGAATAACCTATGTATTCGCAGGAGATGGTGCGTGTCTTGCCTGTGGAGTACTGCTACAGTCCTTCTGCATCGTCTGTTGAGATCCCAAGTCCCACAAATTACAGGTTAGTTATAAAAAAAGTCGTTTTTGTAAAAACGTTGTCATATCATTCTAGTCATTTAGTGTACCTTGCGGTTTTAGGCTAAGCTTACTTACATGTCGTTTTCAGTGGATGCACAGAGAGGCGTCATTTCCAGACGTCACCATCGTTCACATATTGATCCACCCTATAATAGCCTTTAGATATTAAAACCCGCTTGACATGGCGCTTCAACTCACTATCCGGTAAATCGGTGATGTTTTTAATAGGTGGTAGAGCCACGCTGAAGCTACTACTGCTTTCAGCATGAATGGATCCGCTCTCCCGGGGTAATACCATCCTCTCATAGAAAACTGACGTAAAATAACAGTGCTTGCATTGTTGCATTTCGTTCAGCCAGTGAGAGCGCCGGAGGCTCACCTCCCCTCCCCCCTACCCTCAAACACAGGCTGGCAACACACTTTCGACTCCCCTGGTGTTGTTAGTGTCTAAGGACGGTGGTGATCACTTAACATCAGGGGACCCAAATATTCGTTTGCTAGAACCATAAAAAAAGGAAAAAAATCTTTGGGACGTTGTTGTAAAACCTAACACTATTACCTGAGAAACTGTTATTGGTCTTAGTAAGCCTCACATGGAGTGACCAGTTCGTTATTGTTTCTAGTATTTACATTATGTCGGTCTTTTATGTAAGTTCTTGCGGTCATACAGTTAAATTATCTATTCTATACATACTTCGATCAACAATAACTAGATAAAGGGTCACGTACAAAAACGATGCTAAAAATTGTCCGCGTAAATATATACTTATGTGTAGCTATTTGTTTACTAAGAAAGGGAGAAAAAAAGTTTTAAGTTCAACCATGACACCCTGTAATAAAGTCACAAATTTTCAAAATATTATCTAATACTTACGATAAAACGAGCAAAGCAATAAATTACTCCCCTCAAAATGAAAAACAACATTTAGTGTGAATTCAACTTTAACACGTAATGAATAAAGTATGTTTTCCAGTTACTGTGCGTGTTTGTGAGGGGCGAGGCCAAACATTTGTATCACAGGTTTAAAATCGGTAATTTTGTTCAAAATTTGATATTATTTGTTAGTTTAAAGCTTAAAATATAACTTATTCAACGTGTATTTAGGGAAAGTAAGATACTCCGGCCGTTAAATTGCTTTTTCGGGTATTATTTTTGCATCTTTTGAATACACTGCGGCGTGTGAAACGTGCTTACATTGGCTGTGTTTCAAACAAACTAAACAAAATAAAAACTTACATTTCAAGTGAGCTGTTATTTACCGAGACGTTTTTTTCGCGCCGACCCGATATCTAGTTATTTTTTATCGAAGTATACATATAATAAAAATGTAAATGTAACGTATCTGTAATTTTCCATTTTCGTGAAAAAAAAAATGTTGCAAGTCTCTAGGAATATGTGATAGAATATATTTCAATCATTTTTAGAAATGTCTGTCTATTTGTATGAATACGCATCACTGCTAAAGTACTGGGTTCACAGCAAAGCCTCATAAATATCCTTTAGAATAACTTACGTCTTAGTTTCATCAAAATCGGTTCGGTCTATCAAAAGTTATTGTAATTTTAATGAGGACGCGACTTAAGTATGAGAGAACAGTAGATAAGTAAATGGACATTCAGAAGATTTTATTACTCACCGGTTTTTTTACATTAGGTGCCACGCGGACGGGACGGGACGGGAGAGCAGAGTTATGATACCGCATTTTTTTTTTATAGTAGCACGGCAACACAGTACAGTCCAAAAACAATGGCGACCACCGAGTGACACACTATCCATTGCTGGTCGCCGCTGTCATGCCGGCCTGCAAAAAGCTGGATACGCACAGGCTGATCCCAAAACGCGACCCGTAAAAGCGAATCACTATGACGGGCTTTTTCGCCGTATACATGGTGGTTGCGATCCAGTCAGGCTGTAATACCCTACCACCCCGCTTTCGCCATTACCTCGTTCGTTATTCAGCAGGTACACCACGTGCAGGTTGGCTTGGGTGTCTCAAGTATTATGATGTTATTCGACACCCCCTTCTTAGCTTTTAATGATTCGTGAGGCCCCATATGAGGTTTATATTTAAGCTTATTACAATAGAATTTGACATAAACGTAACCTGTCACTTGTTACTAAGATCAGTAACAGTTTTTTGGGTAATAGTGTTAGATTTTATAACAAAATCCCAAAACACATTACCGATTTGCCGGATAGTAGGTTCAAGTGTTATGTCAAGCGGGTCTTAATACATAAAGGTTATTACAGGGTGGATCAGTATGTGAACGATAGCGACGTCTGGAAGTGACGCCTCTCTCTGCGCATTCACTAAAAACGAATGTAGCTTTATGTGTATATTATATTGTAATAATTAAGAGATATGTTAGTTATTCTCGATGACGGGGTTGTTTGTCCGAACCGGTGGTAGTTTTGACGTTCATAAGTGCCTTCTCATGTCCTCAATTGAATAAAGAGTATTTTGATTTTGTACAGGACCTAGAGAGGATGCTACCGTCTGTTAAATTTCCCAAAAACACGTGAAGTGGCAAGAATAACTTAGTATAAATGTGAAGTTATATGAAACAGCTGCACCCATTCCTTATAGCGTCGTTCATCACAGCTGCACCCAAAAGTAAAATATTTATGTCAAGTGTCCACTTCAGTATAAAAATCTGATATAAGTCTACATAACGATAAGTGCTTGTTTGTGTATTTATGGACATTTTGGCACGGTCTAATGATACCACAGGTGTCTTGTGATAATTTCAATGTTCTAACAAGATGGCGGGCGTCTTGTTAGAACTCTCCATGGAGTTTTCGTGGCATCTCAGAATTCGTACTCCATGGTATTACTTTCCATCTACCTCATACACATTTATTACTGACTCATCCTTTTTCCATAGTTGGTAGAGCCAGGCTATTACTGATTTCAGTATGAATGGGTCGGCTCATCCGGGGTACTACCACCCGACACATAGAAACACTGACGTGAAGTAACAGTGCTTGCATTGTTGCGTTTCGTTCCGTCAGTGAGAGCGCCGGAGGCCCACGTCCACTATTCTTCCCCCTCCCCTCTCCCCATACACAGGCTAGCAACGCACTTGCGACTCTCCCGGTGTTGCTAGTATCTATGGACGGCGGTGATCACTTACCATCAGGTGCCTGTTCGTTTGCTCCCTATAATATAAAACAAAATGAAAAATCCTAGGGTTACATCCATATTTGTTGATACAATTGCATGTTTAAATGATAGTAATTATAACAAAAAATATTAAAATAAACACAGAACACGCAATATAACAGTAAGCGGCAGGTCCGGGTGGACTTCCGATCATGTTGGAAATTCACTGTACGACTGCCTGTAGCCAACCGACTGAACTCCTAATCGGCTGGACAGATTTTGGTGAAATTTTTTGTGTGTGTTTTTAGTGTTCGAATGGTTTAGGTTCATAATTGGAAACGCTAGGTGGGGCAGTGATCTGATTTGAGGATTTATTTTCCTAATTTTAAGGGCAGAACAACGTCTGCCGGGCCCGCTAGTTTAATATACCTATTCTTGCAATAAATACTGATAAAAAAATTATATTGCAAATAACATTTATTACTTTTACAGTGTGTTAGTTTAATACATAAATATAAAACAATTTCAAATATAAAAAGTTTATTCGAAGTGGTCTCCTTTGGCTGCAATACAGTCCTTTAAACGTTGAGGCCAGTTATCAATAGAAGCACGCACTCTTTCCATGGGAAAACTCTTCACAGCCAATCGGAAGGATTATTTGGGACTTCAAATTATCATGGCGTTTAGAGCAAGCCGTACTCTCTAAAATTGACTATAAATCATAATCCAGCGGATTAAGATCGGGACTAGACGACGGCCAGTCTTCAGCTCTGCTGAAGTCCGAAACGTTCGTTTCCAACCAAGACTGCGTAGACCGAGCTTTATGACCCGGCATCGAGTCTTGCTGGAAGGACCATTCTTGATTATTGAACATGAAGTTGTTAAGGTGCTTCACTACCTTCTCAAGAATGGTATCTTGATAAACTTGTGCCGATGTTTCATACGTATAATATTGATTTATTAATTCAGCATCAAAAACTGTAAGAGCAGCAGGCACTGAACACCTCCACCCTGAGCCGAAGGTGGAATGCGTGGTACTCCACGAGCCGCCATCTACGACTTTAGACGTCATCTTTGTTCATGGATTGTATGGTATGTCAACTTTATTTATCTATACATATAATTTAATAAGAAGGTAAATCTAACGTATCTGTGCTTTTAAGATTATTGTAAAAAAAATGTTGCAGGTGTCTTGGAATAAGTCATAAAATACATTTCATTCATTTTTAGAAATGTCTGTCTGTTTGTTTTGACACGCATCACTGCTAAACTACTGGGTTCACGCCAAAACCTCATAGAGCATATCCTTTAGAATAACTAAGTCTTTGTTTCATTAAAATCGGTCCGCTCTATCAAAAGTTATTGTAATTTGAATGATGGTTCGACTTAAGTACGCGAGAAAAGTAGAAAAACAAATGGACTTAATACATTCCAATGGATTATATTTTACTAATCACACTTTTTTACATTAACTTCCTGGTAGACGAAGTCGCGGGCGCAGCTAGTTTGTAATATAAGGTAAATTACAGATCCCTAATTTACATTCTCCCTTAGAGCAAAATAATAGCAGAATTCGCTGAACTAAGGTTTCAAAATATGTAGCTACTAAAGGGAAACTATTCGCTGATCCTATTCCTACCAAGAGACACTGAAGAACGAATGGCTTGACCGGTGGAATATTAAGTTAATGTTCAGAGGTCCGAATCCCCTTCTAATGACTAGCAAAACTCACGAAATACCGTCTGCCGCGCTAACGGAGTGTCATGGGGTCACGCAAGGTAAACATTATGAGACCCCGGCGGCAAGGGCCTGCGTCAACGATAGCCCGGTCAAGCTGCCTTCCCGTCTGCCGAACCAAGTATATTGGATGTTCAGGTCCCCGCCTTCCTTGGTCCTTTTTGGCAATCAAGAGGTCTAAACCCTGCCATGTACCAACGATTTTTTCGGAATTCCTGTACATTTATTAATTGGTAACACTATCGGCTGACAGTGAAGGAAAAAATCGTGAGGAATTTTGAACCCTGAGATTTATTTTTGTAGTAGTTTTGAATTCGGTCCGTTACAGGTTGGCAAGAAGAAAGGAAAAAAAGATATATTTTTGAAAATCTATCGCCAAATAGATCTATAGATGTGGCATCTGGTATTGGCACTTGAGAGCCAAATCCAAGTTGAGGAACACTAACGCTAACACTAAAAAAAACAACAATAATTCATTGTTGTTATGACATGAATAGAAACAACAACTATAGCACGTGACGTCACTCCTTTCGAAACATTCTTCTGGCATTTAAGTCTGGAATTTGACCAGTCTCCTTATCGCGTTCAGTTTAATCAAAAGTTAAACGTTAAAAGTCATGGAAACAATAATTATTACTCATTTGATATTTTTCATTCCAGGTTCTCTTGGTAACACCTGGCGGCAAGGTGATTGGAGAACCAAGTATAAAATAGATCCAAACGTAGTACAATTGAGAAATCATGCATCGAAACAGACATGTGATTGCCATAAACTGCAAACGAAATCAGAAATGGCAAAAACGAAACCTGATAACGAAAATAAATGTAAAATAAATGAAACTTACGAAAATATAAATGAAAGATTAAAAAGGATTTTACCCAACGAAAATTCATTAATAACTGAGCAATTTTACAACAACTCATTATTGGATGATGATAATATTAGCGATAATTATAAAACACAAGCGAAATTTGTACAGGATTTATTTAATAGATCAGAAATATATGATAGTGATGTGAAATGTGATAATAATAATAAATGTAACGATTTAAATGAATGTATATGTAAAATAAATGAAAGTAGATGCGAAGTTGGATGCGGGTGTGTTTGCGATGATTGCTATTCCACGTGTTGGCCCAAGGATTGGATCAAAATGGACTTCCCTGGGGCGAGGGTCATATCTATTAATTACACTAGTGATCCATATCTATGGAGACCTCTTTGGGTTAAAGGTAATACGAGGTAAGGTGTGAGTAGTACTGAAATCTGCATGACATATAAGACACTAGCGGGCTTGGCAGACATAGTCCCGCCCTGATTATAAAAAAATCCTGGACAAATTATATACAAAACGTTCCTAGTGAATTACTTTTTCCACCGGTGAAAACCGCATAAAGATCCGTTCAGTAGTTTTTGAGATTATCGCGAACAGACAGACAGATAGACGCGGTAGGGGACTTTCTTTTATACTATGTAATGATGATACATGTACAGGATTTTTTTTTAAATGTCATAGCCGGCAAACGAACTGGTGGGTCACCTGTTTTTAAGTGATTACCACCGTCCATAGACAGTAACAACATCAGGGGAGTCGAAAGTGTGTTACCAGCCCGTGATTGAGGGAAAGGGAGGGAGGGGGAGAGGAGAGGGAAGTGGAGGGGAGGTGGGCCTCCGGCGCTCTCACTGACCGAACGAAACGCAACAATGCAAGCACTGTTACTTCACGTCAGTGTTTCTATGAGACGGTGGTACTATTCCGGACGAGCCGACCCATTCATGCTGACACCGGTAATAGCTTCAGCGTGGCTCTACCACCTAAAGCATTCTTAGAAGGATGATTTGGCGAAATAACAATCTTTAAAAAAAAATTGAAATAAAAACATAAATAGACTTCTATAGTATCAGCACCCTCGGTGTACAAGTGCATGATGTTACAGACCGCAGTGTGCTGTGTGAGAAAACTAGCGAATACAGTGTTACTGTACCGCGCTAGCAGTGTGCTTGAGGGTTCCAATCCGGGGGATCGGACTTAGGCTTGCGATGCTGTTAAGAAGGGCCGCGATGTGTGTACGAGAGCGAAGGTCACCGTCAAACCACTTTGACGTGATCGGTTGTTTCACAGGCGTGGGCGATAGCACACTCTGTTTAAAAAGCCAGAAGGATACCAATAGTGCTAACTGCTTTTTGTGTACTACGTTTTCATACTCCTCAGCTCACTATAGATTGGAGGGATCAACACTCCCAATTTGCCAATAGACAGTACACTGACGTATATGTAATTTAACATTTTATTTTTCCACAACGAACGTATTCTATATAGATTTTCTGGTATAAATATCCAGGTGTAACATTCCAGGTTGCGATTGCATGAGCGAGCTGAGCAGATGATATCACAGCTCTTGGAATTAGGAGTGGGGAAGAGACCAATCATATGGGTAGGACACTCAAAAGGAGGCCTTTTTATCAAACAGATTTATTGTGAAGGTAAGGGTCTGATTACTCTGCTAAAGAATAGAAAAATATAGTATGTATTTCCCTTTATTGCACTTTTTGATGTACCACATAGGAGTGATGTCATTATACCTTATGATGACCACATTGCAATTGAAAAACTAAGGTGACCGTTGAAGATATGTTGAATACACACCCGGGTTAATACCGAAATGTGACACCCCGAAACGTATTGTGATCATGCCGGAACATGCTACAACATTGTGTTAAACCTTGTGTATTGTAATCGCAATATACTCAAAGACAATTGTTATTTATTGCATCTCACATTTTATAAAACACAACAAAACTATTTTCATTTCAGCGTTCGAGATGCATTTAAAATTGTGCAAAATTAATAACAAACAGATCGTAAATTTTGATAAGAATAAATCTAGTATAGTGAAAACAACTGAAGATACGCATAGCAACGAAAATATAAGTGACTTAAATCATAGGGCAATCATACATAATAATCTACATGTAACAAATGATCCCAATAAAGATATTCTACTTAAAATAAATAATCCCAAAGAAGATGATTACAGAATTGACTTTGTTAATACCAATGATGATAAATATGAACAGGATATGTACAGTTTAGGTGAAAATAATGAATTATTAAATATTCATAATGGAAATATATGTGGAGAGAGTTTTAGTAAAGCGTTTGATAGTGTAAAAATGGATTGTGATGACAATGATGCCATAGAGTATAATAATGATAGAGTGTTAGATGTCTATGATGAGAATAAAATTGTCTATAGAAATCTATCAGTGGAAGGAACGGCTTTGGTGGAAGACATTTCTTTGAGCGTTGGAGGTATTTATACACTTTTTTAATTTAATACTAGACGCGACTAGATTGTGGGGTGTAAGGGGTGTCGAATAACATCTAAGACTTGAGACATCCAAGCCAAACTCACCTGCACGTGGTGCACCCTGCTGAATAACGAACGGGGCAATGGCGAAAGCGGGGTGGTAGGGTTCTACAGCCTGACTGGGTCGCCACCACCATGTATATGGCGAAAAAGCCCGTCCTAGTGATTCGCATCTGCGGGTCGCGTTTCGGGATCAGCCTGTGCATATCCAGTTTTTGGCAGGCCGGCATGACAGCAGCGACCAGCGATGGATAGTGTGTCACCCGGTGGTCGCCCTTATTTTTGGATTGTACTGTGCTTACCATCAGGCACAGTGTAGTCATTTTGCAGTGCTATATTTAAAAAAAAATTCGCTTCGCTTGGATGTATAAATGAAGGAAGCGAGACCAAATCTTCCTTTACAGTACAATCATGTCTGAAATACAATGCCAATTGAAGATAGATCTGTCAATGTTTTTAAGGATCTGCTACTGTCATCTGTTTAAAAAACTCACTCACTTTCTATAAGGAGATATTTTAACCAAAAATATTTACAATTTCTTACGACTTTCCAACAATTTTCTTAATATACGAGCCTTGTCTTTATAATTACGAACACAATAAAAAACTAATTTGTCAAATGGCTGCAGCCGTTCCGAATTCTTTGGCATTCTTATTCGGCAATTGATTTTATTCTATACTGGATATACTACAACTACTTAAAATTGCCAGTAAATGTTACCATGAGGAAAATATTTTAAGTTAAGTTTAAGTTTTGGGAAATTTTCATGGATTAGGGATAGCTTTCCTTTTTAAACAACTTGACAAGGTTTTCATCAGAGTCTACTGGAAGCATGATCTTTTTTCAGGAAATCCATGATTTTTGTCTCAAAATTTCTGAAATGAATTGGTCATTTGTAATTTTTAGATATAGACCTTTTGAAGAGTAAGGCCAGTCTTTGGCGTTACAGTGCTGGATTTATGTTCTACTCTGTACCACATCGAGGATCTCCGTTGGCGGATATTAAAACTCCAATCACATCGAGGAGTATCGAACTTTTGGAAATTAGCAAAGGTAAATATTACACGGTACGTCAAAAGATAGTCAAGTGACTCTCGCCGGATATGACGTCATGAATAGTTCGTCGCGCGCCACCGTACGTGGAATAAGCCGTATAAATACGCCGAGAGCTCTAAGAGTGGCTCACTTTCGATGTGTTCGTAGACAAACCTTGTCAGATAGTTTGCATTTACAAATGAGACGTTGCATTTCAAAACGCGCTAAATTAAATTTTAATCGTTCATATAACATGATTTTGAAACATCTATAGGCGAGGGTAAACCTGATTGCTGGCGTGGCGAGGTATGGCGACGCGATGCCATGCGCAAGCGAATGCGCAATATCTCTTGCCGCACTGAGCTTGCATACCTATAGTGTATGCAGTGTTGTTTATTAAGGTACACATGTGTTTCACATCTGCCAGGCGTCCCGTGACGGGTCCATTTTTTTTAAGATTTCCAGTTTTTATACACCGAGAGTGAAGATCAAATTTTACCGTACATATAGGTTTTTAGTTTGTATTTCTTATGTTTATTTATGCCCAATATATGAAGATCTTGAAAAATAACGTAAAATTTTAGGAACGGCTAAAATTGGATTTAGCTCATTAACCGACTTCGAAAAAGGAGTAGGTTACTACGTTCGGTTGTATGTATGTTTATGTATGTTAATCGATATCTCCGTCAATTATGAACCGATTTTAATGATTCTTTTTTTATTTGAATCGATAATATTCAAAGGTGGTCCCATATAAATTTGAAGAAAATATTCAACCCCTGACGGGGTGAAAAATAGTTTATTTGATTTTCACCCACTTCATCTTTACGTATTTTCGTGAAATTGGAACCGATTTATTATACCCATTAGAAACCAGACATATTTATGGACACTAAAAATGGAGATAAATTTTTTTTTACAAAAAATAAAATAAACCGCCTTCGATGTGAAAAACTAATAAGGCACTAAAAAGCGAAAAATAACTGAATGATTAAATTAACCAAATTAAATAAAAAATATTGATATTCGCGCTACCTAGTAATATATTTGAAGGCGGGAAAGGAAACTCGTCCTCAGAATGGAATTGGGAATGTTTAACCATAGAGATGTAGGTAGGTTTATGACCATCCAAGACTAGGTAACTATGGTCAAGGTTGTTCTGATATACGTGCTCATAATCCAAAGAAGTAAGGTACACCATAGACGGACACGTCAAGGCCGCTCATATGTTTTAATGAATTCTTTGGAGTAGATTCGTATGGACTCAAATTTGTTTTTAACACGCTTTTATTAGCTTCACCTGTATGTATGTATGTATGTAACCGACCCCTTTGAGCTCGATTTTCTCCTACTTTGAATGATCAGATTTAATTTTGCACACCTGTCAAAGGTCGATGACAATGGAATAATCCGAAAAAAAAAGTTAAAAAAAAATATATTAACAGTGACGCTTGTTAATATCAGCACCTCCAGATATCAGTATTTTATTAAATTTATTTAATTTTATTTTCTGTTTTTTAGTTGGATTTTTTATGAAAGCGTGTTTTTTTTGTTTTTTAAACCAATTATTTATTTTGGTAAATTTTTTAAGTGAGAACTTCTTTAGGCGTGTTGTGCGGTTTGTTTTGGCAGGATATCATTTTATAATTTCGTGCCATGACATACTACGTAAGCATGACCGGATATATTGCGCTTGTGTCAGAATAGCGACACGTAGTATCTAATTTTTATATTTTGTATTGAAATTGTATAGCTTATCATATGTTTGATGAATTAATAAACTGTATGAAAAAGTACATACTTACTATTCGGAGTGCCAATACATGTAAAAACTAGAATAATGATAAAAAAATATCGAAAAGAACACAGTAATTCTATTGTATTGAGTTCTCACTTCTGTCTGACTGTATATACGGCTACCTCGACTATTTTTTTGCAATACTACTTACCATAAAACAAATACTTTGCAATCGCAGACTGTCCGTTAGTACTGTCACTGCAAGACAGATGGCTAATGGCGAGTTCACCATCAAAGCCAGTTGTACGCAGCCTCGTGGAAACTTGCAGGACGCTCATGTCCGTGCTCTGGCTGAGGATTGTCAGCGTCGATTCAGCAGGTGACTTTATTAATATACTATTTATCTCACCTAAATGCTATAGTAAAAATAACACCAGCCCGTGAATGTCCTACTAATGGACCATAGTTCGATTTTTCAGTCTAGAACCACGGAACAGTATCGCAGGACTGCATTTTTTTATTGGTAAAGAAAAATAACCATAGGTAGAATTATTAAATTAGTAATTAATTAGTGTAAACTTTAATTTTTAGCATTCATATATCTGGTATATATTAATATATAAGAGTTGTTGAGGTATGTATGCTTGGTACAGATATATGTTTCAACAACTCATATATGTATGAATAGTTAGCTTAGCTTAGGCTAGCTCAGATAGGTCGCAAATTGCATGTATCAGGCAACAGCCAAAGCCGAGGTGTGCCGAGCACCCTTGAGCTAGTTGTCAAAATAAAATCGGCTGAGTGCCTTAAGCACTCGTCTTAGTAGTCAGGTGAAGCTGTTAAGACCTTGCTTGGTCAATAGCGTAAACAGTTCGAGAAAAAAAAAATGTTGAGATGGAATTTGTGGAAGTTCTTTGTGTATTTAATGGTTTCGTTGTATTTTTATATGCTGGAAAGGTAAAAAAGGGTTTTTCCACTGAAATACTTGATATTTATAGAACAGTTGGAAATTAATGCATTTACCGTGTGCGCTAATAATTTTAAAATATAGCGAGTAATAGTTTATCACAGCTTAAATAGCTGGCATGAAAAATAGTAAAATGTTTATGTTATAAAATCTTAAATAATTTTGTTATTGTGCACGATTGAAGTGGGAAATAATACCAAGGAGTATATATTCTGATTTCCATCAAAACTCCCTGGAAAGTTGTTGACAAGGAGGCCACCGTATTGTTAGAATATTATTATCATTACCCACTTGACAATGGCAGCAACAATCTAGAAGATTGTAAAAAAAAAACAAATAAAGAAGAAACAAAAAAAAATAAAGAAACAAAACTCCCAAATGCGATCTGTTTTATTTACCCAAATATAAAGTCTGGTACTTATCTTTATTTAGCGTTATCTTTTTACACAAGTCTAACTTAACCAAACCGAGACGAAACTGTTTTGTTTTAACTTAAAAATCATCAAGTTGGTGATATACAAAATTACCAATGATTGTTCGGAGGTTACACATAACCTCAAAACTTTGATCACGAATATCTCAGTAACTATGATTTTCCTCGGAGAGGAGAAATGACTCCTTTCGTCCGCTGCTCCCACACCCTCAACCTTTATATCAAGATGCGAATTGCAAATGCATCCTCTTGCTCTTTTATCCCCGGGTCGGTTAGGTTAGACTGCGACAAAACACAACAATGCATTTAATACGCAAGTACTTAAAGTTTTTATGTTCATCTTTAGACGCTGGAATCGGCGAATTAAGCGGAGTGTCTGTGGATCACAGGGAGATCTGCAAGCCTTCAAGTCGCTCCTGTCTCCTCTACACTCAACTCACAGACCTAATACGGACCGCGTTAAACAAATGTCAGTGCCAATGACAGTTTGTAATTATTAAGTCTACAGGATACGCGTCTTTTCAGCAAAAACGTGTTGTTACAATTTTTATGTAAAAAATCGATTAATGATAAAATGGTGGCTTTTCGTTAGAGTTTTTATGACTTGTATCATACAAATGAACTCAATAATCAAAGCCACCAATATAAAGTGAAATGTTGGAAGATTATCTACAAATAATTATAAACTAATTCATGTAAAATTAAGAATCTACCAAAAAAAAAAACGTTGCAATGTAATTTCAAAGACTATTTTGTTAACAATAAAAAAGTATGGAACGAGTTAGGACATTTTATTTTTCCAACTATGACTACAACCATAATAAAACGAAGTCTTCTGCCACATCTGTCTGTTTGTTCGCGATAACCTCATAAACTACTCAACGGATTTTCATGTGATTTTCACCAGTAGATAAAGCGATTCATGAGGAAGGTTCTGGTATATAATTCGTCAAGGATTTTTTTATAATCAGGGCGGGACAATCTGCCGGACCCGCTAGTTGAATATATAAATACTAACAGGGTGTTTTAAAGAAATTACGATCAACAACATATTTAAATCTTTAATATGTCTCACCCATCAGTGATTATCAGTCAGATATTTATGTAGGAAATGGAAGAACAATTCAAAATAATTATTGGTAGCCTACTATGTAGGTTGTCCCTTCCAAAATTACTTTTTGGACTGCAACTAGTTTAACTTATATTAAAATACAAGTGTCTGTCAGTTCGCGATCGAGCCGGGGCAACGCCGCTGATCTATTTTTCTTTAACACGACACTAGCTCAACTACGGAATACGATACGATAGCTAGTTTAAAAACGGTTCGACGCCATCTATTGACGAATTTATAATATATACCACAGTTGATCGATACAGACAGTACTTGGAAGCAACCATGTTTATAATTCGCTTCGATCTATATCACTACATATAATAAAACAAACACCTCTGCCACGTCCGTATGTACGCGATAAACTCAAAACTTACTGCACAGATTTTCAAGCAGTTTTCACCACTAGTAATTCATGGGGAAGGTTTAGGTATGTAATTTGTAAGGTTTTTTTTTTCGAACTGACTACGCTATTGACCAAGCAAGGTCTTAACAGCATCACCGGACTACTAAGGCGAGCGCTTAAGGCACTCAGCCGATTTTACTTTGACAACTAGCTCAAGGGTGCGCGGCACACCTCGGCTTTGGCTGTTGCCTGATACATGCAATTCGCGACCTATCTGAGCTAATCTCAGCTAAGCTAACTATTCATACATATATGAGTTGTTGAAACATATATGTGTACCAAGCATACATACCTCAACAACTCTTATATATATTTCGTATCGGATAATATTCTAAACTATTTCAGTTTGATAAGGGGAAAAAATAAAACCCTTCCACCTGCATGTGTAAGCGTGTATGCGTGCACGTGTGTGGAGGTGATATGTGTAATGTTGTCGCAGTGATGTAAGATTTTGTGCGAGTGTATCGCGCGAGCAGCGTACTCAAGGGCTCCACGCCGAGGGAACGGACCTAGGCTTGAGCTGCTGCCGAGGGGGGTAATTAGTAAGGTGTTGCAGGTGTCTAGTAATAAATATTAAATACATTTCATTTTTACTAATATCTGTCTGTCTGTTTGTATGAACACGCATTGCTAAAATACTGCGTTCATGATAAAACCTCACATATCCTCGAGTAATATTAAGTCATTGTAATTTTAGTGACGACGCGGCTTAAGTATGAGAGAAAAGTAGATACGTAAAAGGATTCAATCCCATCAAAAACATAAATGTGAAGTGAGAGCCAAGTTCAATGTTATGATATATGCCTCGGTTGTTGACTTCAATGATAAAAAAGTGAGATCTAAATGAGTGTCAAGTTCAATAGGCAGTTCTGTAATCTATACTAATATTATAAAGAGGTAGAGTTTGTGACGTTGTAAGGGGTAATCTCAGGAACTATTGGTCCGATTTGGAATATTCTTTCAGTGTTATATAGCTCATTTATCATGGAAGGTTATATATTAAGGCTATATATCATTACGCTAAGACCCATAGGCGCGGAGCAGCAATGAAGAATGTTGCAAAATCGTGGTACTTTTTCCTTTTCAGAGCTTCTGCAGCGTTTTAGCGCAAAATAACCATTCCACGTGTACAAAGTCACGGGCAGAAGCTATTAACTAATTATATTATCTATACGAATATTATAAAGAGGTAAAGTTTGTAAGGTTGTAGGGGGTAATATCTGGGGAGTCGGAGAAAAATGGTGGAACGAAAACATTTCTTACGAACGCTGCCTTAACGATGAGAGATATATGATTGAGTTCTAGAAAAAAGTTGTACCTTGATAATGCCTATTATCGCCCAACGAAGTGGGCACGGGTCGGCTAGTTTACTTATAACAACATAAAATATGTTACACAAACTATACCATCTTACCATCATTCTTTTTTTTTAAGCGACGAAAAATACGGAGCAGTTTCTCAAGTCGACGCGTACATATTTTTTTAATGTATAGGTAACCACGCACAATTTTTTGACAAAGTAGTCCGCTATTTAAAATTCTTTTTGAAGTTATATTTCTTTTGGCGCGATAGGGAAAAATGAGAGTAAATTTTTGCAATGCGCACGTACACCGTCACGAAAAACCGACACCCCGAAGTGAGCTATAGTCAACATTTTCTATTGTTAGCGTCGTTTTTTCTACAAACGTACAATAAGGCGAAAGATAAAAATTTTGAAAGGATCTTTATCTTGTTACGCCAAAGAAGTATAACTTCCAACGCGTGTACATAGGTACACACACACTTTTTGTTATTAAAAGGGTATATATACCCCGAAATTGGTTCCATATAAATTTTAGAAAATAAATCCCAAGAGTAAGAAACAGGGGATGATTTACAGCTCAGTTTCCTAGTTGTGTATTACATAACAGTGATAAAGAATTAAGCATATGGTAGATTATATACTCGTATAGCCATAAAAAATTATAAAATTAAAACTTTTTAACAGAGAAATTGAACCAGCGAAAAAACTGAAAAACAAAAAAATTGTGTGTGTGTACTTATATACACAAATTATACTTCTTGGGCATAACAAAATAAAAATTTATTTTTGATAATTTTATCTTTCGCCTAACTCTACGTTTGTAGAAAAAACGACGCTAACAATAGAAAAGATTGACTATAGCTAACTTCAGGGTGTCGGTTTTTCATGACGGTGTGCGCGCGCATCGTAAAAATTTACTCTCATCATTTTTCACTAACGCGCCAAAAGAAGTATAACTTCAATATTTAATCATTTTTTTATTAACCTCAATAAGTAAGTTCTTAAACTAATGTAAGTATACCTAAGTGATTTTATGATTTTCTTGAAGGGGTTTATCGTGAACGCACTATTTTATCAATGACGCGTGTTTATACAAACAGACAGATAGACATTTCTAAAATTGATTGAAATGTAGATGGTAGAGGCACGCTGAAGCTATTACTGGTTTCAACATGAATGAGCCGGCTCCCATCACTAACACCCTCTCACAGAAACACCGACGTGAAGTAACAGTGCTTGCATTGTTGCGTCTCCTTCGGTGATAGCGCCGGAGGCCCATCTCCTTTTCCTCTTTCTCCTTTCCCTAACCACAAACACAGGCCGGCAACGCACTTGTGACTTCCCTAGTGTTGCTAGTGCCTATGGAAAGCGGTGAAAACTTAACATCAGATGACCCACCTGTTCGTTTGCCTCCTATGATATATACTGGGTGTTAGGAGACCGCTTCCGAAAACGAAGACAGACGATAGTACCTTTGATGATGGGAAAGAAAAAAAATCGATCCGGATTTAAAAAAAACATGTTTTGAAAACGTTTTATTAACATTATTTACGCTCCATCATGTTAGTACAGCTAAATGAAACGATAGTTTCATAAAAACTACATTACTAAAACTTAAAAAAAAAAAAACAAAAAATCAGCTGATACTCGGGTCAACGACCGTCAGCTAGCGATCATGTAAATACTTATTTACATTTAATCGTTTCTTTTACACGCACATCATCGCGCCCCTCAAAATGTACGCCTTTGTCGCTTCGATCAACAATAACTAGATAAAGGGTCACGTAGAAAATCGATGCTAAAAATTGTCCGCGTAAATATATTCTTATGTGTAGCTATTTGTTTAATAAGAAAGAGAGAAAAAAGTTTTAAAACAGTTTTAAGTTCAACCTAATTACAACCATGACACCTTGTAATAAAGTCACACATGTTCAAAATATTATCTAATACTTACGATAAAACGAGCAAAGTAATAAATGACTCCCCTCGCAAATGAAAAGACAACATAAACAACATTTAGTATGAATTCAACCTTAACACGTAATGAATAAAGTACGTTTTACCGTTATTGTGCGTGTTTGTGAGGGGCGAGGCCAAACATTTGTATCACAGGTTTAAATTCTGTAATTTTGTTCAAAATTTGATATTATTTGTTAGTTTAAAGCTTAAAATATAACTTACTCAACATGTATTTAGCGAAAGTAAGATACTCCGGCCGTTAAGTTGCTTTTTCGGTTATTATTTTTGCATCTTTTGAATACACTGCGGCAGGTGAAACGTGCTTACATTGGCTGTGTTGAAACAAACTAAACAAAATAAGGGCACACATTTCAAGTGAGCTGTTATTTACCGAGACGTATTTTTCGCGCCGACCCTTTATCTAGTTATTGTTGATCGAAGCTTTGTCGGTATAAATTTCGCAGGCGCCATAAAAGAATTAGAGGCGGCGTTCACAATAAAAATTGCAAGTAATTATAGATAATTACTTAAAAAACGTACGTATCTGTTTACAAATAATGGTATTGGACGGACTAAAAACGGAAAGTCTATTAATATAAAGTATAAGAATATTGTTTTAAATTCATTCTGATACATTAATTAACTGTCGATCATAATTGCAATTAATTTTAACTATCAAATTATTCTGTCCCATTTCGTTTTTAATTTCTTGTACAAAATCAAAGATAAACATTAAATAGTTTTTATAATTATGTATGTAAGTATCTAATTAGGTTAATTTAATATTCTAATATCATTTTTGTAGTAACGAGCTTCTTGTTACGTCAGGGTACAATTCATTGTAAAATTGTATTAAATAATTAGAGTTATAACTTCTAAATTCCATAAAGACTAGTCAGTAAGGATAACTAAGCTTATAAAATAAAAGTTGGGAATGTCTAACGCTTTATTGATCTGTGGAAATAATCAAGTTGCCGTCAACGGCGCGGCGGTCGCGGGATTGATTATTCTGTTTAGTATTTTTAGTTTTTGACCCGGGAGTTTGTTGCCCCAGGCATCAGCTGTTTACGTTTTTTTAGCTTAATTATGGTTTTTTTTAGTAATGTAATGTATTTTTTATGAAACTATAATTACATTTAGCTGTACTAACATGATGGAGCGTAAATAATGCTAATAAAACGTTATAAAATTTCAATTTTTTTCCTGTCCCATCATCAAGGTATCATTAGTACGATTGTCTGTCTTCGTTTTCGGAAGCGGTAAGTACAGGCAGATTTACGTTAGACGTCACAGAAAGTACGTTAGATTTACAATGTTATTATATGTATTTGGATGTACTAGTGGGCTACATTCGACATTCGACCATAGTTCATTGACTTTTTAAAGTTTGAACTTTATTAGGGTTCTTTTGTCAACTTACTTCTATAATCAAAGGTTTTTATCATGGTTACTCAGTTATTATAATAATAGTTATACCATTGTTGAATGTAGAATGAAAAAGGGTAGTTGGAACGTAAGAGTAAAATAATACATGCAGTCGAGCATAGCAACCTCCTTCACAACCTTTTTTGAAGTCCTTTATTGACAGATGTCAAAATGTATTTTTTATTTACATGTGTGTATATGTTGTGTAAAATTGAAGCAGTAGTGTGAGTAATGCATATTTTAATTAATTTAATGTACTTCTAATGCATTTTGTATAAAATAAATAGCTTTCTGCACTTCTCCTCCATATAAACTTTAACTATGTCTAGTTTCACGTTCATCCGTTCACGCAATTCCGTTAAAAAGGGATACAAAGATTAGGCTTCACGTATTAATATATATGATGATAAAGATATTATAATGTTGCCAAATAGGAAGGAATAAAAACACATTTTTTATTATCACATTTATTACATTTTCAATAAAAAAATTATTTTGAATAATTAAATTAATTGATCTTACAACTTATATATGAACGTATATTATTATCACTAATATTGTTTTAGTGCGAATTTTCCTTTGAATACAAATACTTTCTATAATTCTGCGACTCCCATCTAAAGTAAAGCGTGAGGATGTGATCAAAAACTATAAGCGAACGTTTACAATCACGCGACATGTGAACCTGTTCGGTGTATCCCGTATCTCATATTTAATGGTTGATCTGAATATCGATAAGGGCGGATAATCCAATTACTTGATCCAAAAAAATAATTACAAATAAAAGATTGTTTTTTTTTAGTTTATCGTATCAAATTATCGATAACAGATCCACCACCATATCGACTATCAAAATATCGATAAATTCATTTATATAATTGCCAATTAATATTAAGCAGACACTTTTATGTTTATCGTAGCAAAATATCGATAACAGCCACATCACTGTATCGACTATCAGAATATTGATAAATTCAGTTTGATCTCCAATTATCATTAAACACTTTATTAAGCATTTGTTTTTAGTTTATCGTAACAAATTATCGATAACAGATCCATCACTACATCGACTATCAAAATATCGATAAATTCAGTTAGATAATTTCTAATAAACATTTGAAACATTATACAAACAACGGGATAAAGTATCACATAATCGACTATAAACAATCGTATTACAAGACACTATGACTCAATTTTAAGGGGGGGGGGGGGAATTGCAGAATTTCATACAAACTCGAATGGGACCGTCAAAGAAAATATTTAGGGCATCCTGGACAATACAATACGATTGACCCATCAAAATCCAAGATATCCAAGTCTTGGACGATCTCACTCGCAAACTATCCCACAAAATACGACATAACTGACACCTAGAACGATCGCCGCCATGTTAAATACAATTAGAATCGAGAAAAAAAAATTAAACACCATTGTAATTGCATCAAAAAGAATTAAAAAACCGATACGACCTTATATTGTCTTTGATAACGCAGAAATTCTCATATAAAACTAACCCTTACCCACACTTCTGGTCGGTGGGGAAGGAAGTATTCAACTATCGATAAATTTATTCGAGTCTAAGCATTTTTAAATCGATGAGACGCCTAGTATTGGTTATTCTAGGCGATCTTTCCCATGGACAAATTTCGAATCAATAACATATTTATACAAAACTACTTCCTTTCAAACCCTTTTGCAGGATGGGAATGGAAGGATTCGTTTATCGATAAATTTATTCGAGTGTAAGCATTTTTAAAAGTCGATGAAACGCATGGCAAACGTTACCTCAGACAATCTTTCCCATGAAAAGATTTCTAATCAATAATAAAAACTACCTCGTATCCACCTTTTAGGAGGCTGCAGAAGGGAGAATTCGACTATCGATAAATTTGATTTATTGTAAGCATTTTTAAAAGTCGATGAGACGCTCGCTAAAGGTTATCTCATCTATTTAATCATAAATTATATAGATCATGTCAAAAATTAAAATTATCGTAAACCTAATCATTCAAAACGAGAATAATTATATTTAAAAAAATCCGAGCACTCACACTGGCTAACAACACACATGTTCTTAAACAACGTACATAATGCTCGAACTACAATACGACAGCGCATCGACCAATAAGCAGCTAGAGTTACTGTCCAATGGGAGCTCGATATTTTGAGTGCCAGAGGCCCACCTCCCTTCCCCTATCCTCTCCCCCCTCTCTCCCTTTCCCTCAAACACAGGCTGGCAACGCACTTTCGACTCCCCGCTGTTGATAGTGTCTATGGACGGAGGTGATCACTTAAAATCAGGTGAACCACAAGTTCGTTTGCCAGATATGACATAACAAAAGTTTTTTTTAATTCATCATTAATTGTTATGGCGGACTGCGATGACAATGGTGTTCAATATACACAATATTTCAGCCTGAAACAGACCGACGTTCCGATGTCGCGAAAAAACTTTACAATTCAATCTGATTTTTTTTATCGATGTTTTCGATTATCGAATATACACAACCCATCGCGATAAGATGATGAGAGACGAGGTTTTGATATATTAGACATATGCAAAAAGGATTTCTCAACGGCCTACAATAGAATAGATAACAAATGTTGACTTCACGTATCCTTACGTTGGACTAAATCTAAAGATAGAAACAAATTCCTAATATTTACATTAATTATTTTTTAACATAACAAGTATCGATAGTCGATAAAATTATAACATATTACGCATCGATATGTTCGATATCGGCGTGATAACTCTAGACTATATCAAAGTCTCATTAAATCTTGTGCATAATCGATATTACAACAACCTTCCAATATTAAAAATGTTAAAATTATCGACATTTCCTAACTTATTTATGTACAACACTATTTTTTGTGTCTAAATTATTAAAGCTATTAAAATCACTTATTGAATACCTATCAATACACTTCTTGAGAACTTTAAGCGCCATCTATATTTTAACAGATCAGTAAAAACATTAACACGGGACCATCTATAAATTACGTCAAATTAAATCACATCAACAACAAATTATGTAACTTTTAGAAACTCGATAATAAAATTATTTACATATGCAAATTCAATTGTAGCTGTAGGTAAAATGGAGACATAAACTACGCGACGTCACATTCATAAATATAAAGCATTATTTTAATAAAACGATAGTGTGTGGCGTCACACTTATACCGGTATACGAATTTTCACGAAAATCATCTCACGTAATATATGGATGAAACCTCCCAAATAATTCGACATCGATTCTAACTACATTAGATACCGAATCCACGAATTCTCATAAAAATAATCTCACGTAATTTATGGATGACTCCTTCCAGCTAATTTGAAATCTATTCTAACTCCATTAGACACCGAAATCATTAATTCTCACAAAAAATCATCTCGCGTAGTTTATGGATGACTCCTTCCAGCTAATTTGACATCTATTCTAACTCCATTAGACACCGAAATCATGAATTCTCCCTCACACATAATTTATAGATGACCCCACCCTATTAGTTCGACATCGACTCCGATTCAATTAAAACTCTTAACACCTACTTTTAATTGCAGTCGCAATGAATATCGATAACAAACATTGTGACTGTTAGAAATATCATCATCACCTGGTCCTCTCATCATCCAGGGTCTTCGAGGATATGCTCTCCATCATCAGGTACGGGGTTGGCGTCGGTCCGTTTCAGACGGCGGCGACCGGTCTAGGCGAACAGCGCGCCCTTTTCAGCGTCGAGGAGTTCGCAGATGAACTGATCCTGTTCCAGAGGCTTCTTTATCCAACGGCCGAGCTTCGCCTTCTCGAAAGCTCCGAACAGTTGGGTTTTAGCTTCCTGAAAGAGAAAACAAAAAAAAAGAGTCCGAGTCGACACGCGATAGAAGTGAAACTTAGTATTTCGATTATGTTTTTAAGAGAATGAGATGAATACACCTATAGAGGTGGTCTTTTTTTAAAAGTGAAACTTATTTAGAATCGCTGTGATTTCAAACCGGATGCAACGGAAAAAACGACAGGTAAGAGACACAAATACAAAAATTAGTGAGCCAGAGCGAGACAGCAAATGCCGGTGTGTATGTATATTGCACACTGTTTAATACTTGCTTGTATTTAAGCATTTAACGTGTGTTAGTATATGTGAAAAGTACGTGAGCTAATACTACTGTACACTGTATGCGGCTGCGTATTACAGCTTTTTAGTAAGAAGTCAGCGTGGTGTGTTATTATTTAACAGTGTTTGTGAGTATTTTTGTATCTTGTTGTGCTAAATAATAAATTCATTGTTAAACAAATAAACATTGTAATTATCCTACCCTTGTTATATATGTTCATCTCATTATTTTCTCGATTTACTGAAGTTTCGCATCTATCGTGTGTGAATCGCACACACACCTTTTTTTATATCATAGGAGGCGAACAAATAGGCGGTTCACCTGATGTCGAGTGATCACCGCCGTCCATAGACACTAGCAACACCAGGGGAGTCGGAAGTGCGTTGACAGCCTGTGTTTGGCGGGAAGGGGGAATGAGGGTGGGGAGGAGGGAGGGAAGAGGGGAGTAGGGAGGACGAGAGGGGAAGTGGACCTCCGGCACTCTCACTGACCGAACGAAACGCAACAATGCAAGCACTGTTACTCCACGTCGGTGAACATTAGTTTTCGGGCGTTATCTATGTCTATACTAATACTATAAAGAGGTAAAGTTTGTGTGTCTGTGACGTTGAAGGGGGTAATCTCTGGAACTACTGAACCGATTTTCAAAATTATTTTACCAATAGAAAACCACGTTATTTGTGTCATAGGCTATATATTAAACCGAAAAAGGATGACTTGAAAATGAAACGACTTTTTTGTGGTAGTCGGATTTGCAAAGTAAGTCGGAGAGAAAACGGTTGTTTCTTACGAACGCTGCCTTAACGATGAGAGATATATGATCGAGTTCTAGAGAAAAGTTGTAGAGCTTGATAATACCTACAAAAAAGTCACAGACAGCATATGTCTAACTTCAAGGTTTTTTTATTATCAGGGCGGGACAACGTCTGCCGTGCCCGCTAGTTTTGTAATATTTTGGTATACATTAACAGTTTTAATGATACACAACTCGTTTTAAAAGTGTCCGGTAGTCACTACGACCGAACAGAACATAATTTGCTATAGATTTCAGCGTCTCTCTCTCATTCTGTTTGTATACAGGCTGAATGTTTAGACAGCAGCAATATTTAAGGAGGATACCCTGCACTCGATTCTCGTTATAAATCAATTTAAAAAATAGCTACTTAATATTTGATCTAATTATCTAGAAATATACAAAAATTATACGCAATCCTCTAGGCGTCTATGTTAAAGCAGTGTCATCGACCGACGGGTGATTTCACTTGAACGAGAACGTTAGGAACAAAACAAAAAGGTTTGTTGCCCGTTTTATTACCGAAAGTTATTAACTCCGGGTCACCCTTTGCAGCTTTCGACACCTGTCATTCTCACAGGTTCTCTTTGTTGTTTATTAGTATTTGTTTTGATATTATTATGTTATATGTTAAACGGGACCATGAAGTGTCATATCATAGAATACTGCGAGTGTCTAACCTTTCACCTGGTATATTATAGTATAGATTAACATTTAGGTAGACTTACTTGGTAAGTCTTGCAGAGTTGTTTCGCCTCGCTATACAAAATGGAGTCCACATTCGCCGGTAGCGGTGCTGGAGGCTGCCCATCGAAAGGTACCTGGAAGCAGAAGCCATCGATTTTAATTGTGAATTTTTTTTTGATGGTGTGAAATGTGGTTGACCGGTGGAATATTCCGATGCGTACAGGTTCGAACCCCCGGCAAATACTAACGAGTATTTTCGGAATTCGCATACAGTTATTATTTTTTTGTTTTTTTTTTTTTATATCATAGGGTGCAAACGAACAGGCGGTTCACCTAATGTCAAGTGCATTGACAGCTTGTGTTTGGGGTTGGGGAGGTGGCCTTACGGCGTCCAAAAGATGAGAATCTGGTCAAACGTCAAATCCTATAAAAGATTTGACAAAACTGAAGCATATTCTCATAGCGGTAGGGCTTTATCCCGCCTGGCTAGCTAACGCCCTCCAGTTGGAAAATCTATCTCCATGCATCTGTTGTTTTTTTTTAAATATATCATAGGAGGCAAACGTACTGTCGGATCACCTGACGTAAGGTGATCAGCGCCGTCCATAGACACTAGCAACACCAGGGGAGTCGCAAGTGCTTTGACAGACATTTAAAGAAGTGTACGCTCGTTTCTTAAAGCTTGGGTTGTTTGGGAGGAAGGAGGAAAGGGGGGAAGAGGAGGGGAGTGGGGAGACGGAAGGGGAGGTGGGCCTCCGGCGCTCTCAGTGACCGAACGAAACACAACAATGCAAGCACTGTCACTTCACGTCAGTGCTTGTATGAGAGTGTGGTAGTACCACGGACGAGGCGACCCATTAATGCTGAAAGCAGTAATAGCTTCAGCGTGGCTCTACCACCCACAAAATTGTATGTTTCGGTTGCTGCATTTGAGTGCCAGTCCCTAGGTATTTCTTTACTGTTAGCCCGAGACTTTGTTAGTTTTACTATCCTTTCCCCCTTTATTTAGTAGTGCGATTTTATAGTTGTGCTGTTTATATTATGTTTGTTTGTGTAGTGCGGTCTCTTATTTACTAATTTTGCTTACAATGCCTTATTACAATCAGCCACTTAGTGCCAATAAAGTATTCCAAACACATAACTTTTATTACGGCAACTGTCAATTACACCACGAGACCTGTAAAGGAGAAACTAGAAGACACTATTGTGAAGGGGTTCCAAGGAACTTCTCCTGCCTTTGTTATCTGTATGGGAGTCTCTGATCTGATCAGCGGTACGTACCTGTGAGAACTGAGGCAGCCTCCTCATGAGGTAATGCCATCTCGCGAACATGCTCTGCTTGCAGAGCAACGAGGGTTGCCCGCTCTCCAGTTTCCCCGTCGTCGCGTTCAACACTTCCAACCCCGTCTACACGGTACAAAATATTTTTTTAAATATCTTTATACATATAACTAGCTTATTCCCGCTTCTTCGTCTGCGTCGTTTAATATTACAATTGTTTTGTTAAATATCAAAGGGATTAGAGACGTTTTCGACGAAAGCTCCCAGACGGCTTGACTTTTTCCGACACTTCCTAAACATTATAGTCACATTTCAACCAATTTACAAAAAATCTTGACAAACTATATAGAATATACCTAAACAAACTTTCCTCTTGAATCACTCTATCTATTGAAGGAAGCTGCATGAAAATCCGTTAAGTAGTTTTTGAGTATATCGCGAACAGAGAGACGCGGCGGAGGACTTTGTTTTATAATATACTCAATTGTTATCCCGCCCTGATCATAAAAAAACCTTGACAAATTAAATACCTAAACCGTCTTCATGAATCACTTTATCTCCTGGCAAAAACCGCTTGAAAATCGGTTCAATAATTATTGATTTTATCTCCCTTTTTGTATAACATGTTGTCGTAATCAACATACACACTCATTTAATTTGTAGTTTAAAAAATATTGAGGCCATTAATCGAAATATAGATTATCGTATCTCTCAAGTTGAACGAAATTATACATAAGTGTTAACTTTCATGAAGATCGGTTGAGTAATTTCGGAGTTTATCGTGGACAAACATCATGACACTGAATTTTTATATATTTAAGACCATTTCGAGTAAAAAATGTCACAAAAATCTGTCAAGCCGTTTTTCAGTTAAATGTGTACATACAAGCAGCCACACAAAACAAAAAGCCATTACATTTATAATCTTTATAATGCAAATGAATTATAATGAAAATGAATTATAATGAAATGAATGATAATGAAAATGAATTATAATGAAAATGAATTATAAGGAAAGGAATTATAAAAATCTTCGTATACTCACGGGCGTCGTGCAGCACCAGCAGACGCTAAACGAGGGCGCCTTGGCCGGGGTCCGGGCTTCGGTGCTAGCGGCGCGCGCTAACAAAGGCCTCTGTAGCCGGAACGGGGGCGGCAGACACGAGATATAACCCTCTATCCGACCGCATATAGCTCTGGGAGAAGAACATAACATTCCTATCATCACGGGTGAAAGTTATTATGATAACACTTGTCCACGATCTCATCTCTGATGTTAAAGACGATGTGGTCTCAGATGGTATGCATGCAAACCTAGATACTGGCTTTCTCAAGTGCAGGTGCCGGAACACACCAGATGGTGGTAGAGCCACGCTGAAGCTAGTTTCAGCATGAATGGGTCGGCTCGCCCGGAGTAGTACCACACCACCCACAGAAACACCGACGTGAAGTAACAGTGCTTGTATTGTTGCGTTTCGTTCAGTCAGCGAGAGCGCCGGAGGCACACCTCCCCTCTCTCATCTTCCTCTTCCTCCCACTCCCTTCCCCAAACACAGGCTGGCAACACACTTGCGACTCCACTGGTGTTGCTGTTGTCTATGGACGGTGGTGATCATTTAACATCAGATGACCCACGTGTTCGTTTGCCTGCTATGATATTTAAAAACAAACCCAAGGGTGGTAGGTAGCCAAGTATGTGTAGAAAAAAGCCCTGCTACCATGCTATGGTTCCATCATAAGCCGCAAGGATTATAACCTCAGTATCATCGTTTTAAATCCATCTGGGTCAGTAAGATAAACATTTTCCTTTCGAACTGACTGTGCTATTAAGCCTGACGGGCCTTCATAGCTTCACCGGAGTACTATGGCGAGTTAAGGTACTGGGTTCCAGCTGAAAATCAGCGCTAAGTGTTTCTTAACACTTTAGCATATGCTGAGCTGGATTCCATTTCGTAATGCTGCGACGTGCATATTTTATCCACTCTTGTATATTTTATAAATAATGCATTATGAATAAAATAGTGCTTTCTTTCTTTTCTACTTCAAGTTAAGGCAACAACCTCGACGATGCCAGAGTGGCCGAACCTCGGCTTGGGCTGTTGCCTTGGATGTCACTTCGCGAATCTGTCTAAGCGAAACTAACGTAACTATTCATACATATAAGTATTCCTGCGACATGCGTACTGTATCTGAGCCTCACGAGTTCAAACGTGTATTACGTGTCTGACAAATAGGATAAACTAACCCAACCCAGTTATAAGATAAACCACCGTGAGTTTTATAATCGAATACGGTACTGGAGAAAGTCTAATGGGTTTTTTTTTATAATTAAAACTATGTATTAAAAAAAAATCCTGACCACTCAACCACAGCGAATTAACTGCCAAAGACGTAATAGCGTATGGAAGCGGTAAGGGTATTGACACACTGCGAATTTTCCACTGCGCGTAAATTTTAATTGCAACTCGGTGTATTTTTTAAATATATATAAAAGGTAAAATAAGATACATATATAAAAGGTACCCATTTTTACAACCCACAGGACATTCATTTAATATATAATTAAAAAAAGTGCGTGCGTACAAAGTACAAATGTCAGAAGTGAAACTTCTTTGGCGAACGAATTTATAAGTCTTGTTTTTATTTATACAAACAAGAAAAAAGAAAAAAATGAATAAAAAGTTTATTTATTTATTTAATCTGCGTTTACTGCAAATGACGTCACTTCCGTTGCATACCTGCGTGACGTTACATCTGTAAAAATTTTACCCTCATACGCCTAAAGAATTTTCACTTCGAAAATATAGATACCATTGATCGAAATATAAATTATCGTATCTCTCAAGTTGAACCAAATTACCACTAAACATTGTGACACTGGATTTATATATATATATATATATATATATATAGACAGATGTGTACTTTGTTCTGATATAATTTGATTGGGGTTTAGTGTAAGTAAAGAGGTAAGGTAGTGTTCTTGAAATATTATATATTAGCATCTGCCCGCGACTTCGTCCGCGTGAACTAGTGAACTCACTTTGGCCTAACGCGAACACGCCCCTCGAACTGACTACGCTATTGACCCGGCAGGGTCTTCACACCTTCACCGGACAACTAAGTGTGGCGCTTAAGGCACACAACCGATTTGGGTTTTAGGTAACATACACAAGGGTGCACGCACACCTCGGCTTGGGCTGTTACCTGGAAAAAGACGCGTCTGTCCTAGCTAACTATTCTAAGCTATTCATACATATATACATTTGTGAACCATACAATCGACATTGCATGATTCACAAATGAATACGTGTATATCGGATTGAGAACTCTAACACGCAATGAGAGCTCTCAAAAGGAAAAACAAACCCGATTTTGAAACAGTCTTCATTAGTGCTCCGCTCCTATTGGTCTTAGCGTGATGATATATAATAATAATAATAAGCCTCTTATCCTGAATTGCTTTCTTCTTTCTTTGAATTGTGGTTGTCTCTTTGGTTATAAAATATCTCTGAGTTCAGTGTGCCTCTTGGCAAAGGCCTCCTCTAACAATTTCCATTGTACTCTGTCTCTAGCTACTCTTCTCCATTTTGGGCCTGCCGTCAGTTTTAGTTCATCTTCCCATCTCTTGCTTTGTCTTCCTCTGTTCCTTCTCCCATCTCTAGGGTACCAGTCGGTTATGATGTTGCTCCACTTCTCTTGTGTACCGCGCAGCATGTGCCCAGTCCATCTCCACTTCAAACTATCTATTCTATTAAGCACGTCTGTGACTTTTGTCTTACTTCTTATGACGGTGTTTCGTATCTTATCTTGTTTCTTTATACCTATCATACTTCGTTCCATAGCTCTTTGACAATGTTCCAGCATGTTTCTGTGATGTTTCGTGAGGGCCCAGGTTTCACTCCCATATGTAATACATGGGAGAACGCAGGTATTGAAGACCTTCTTTTTGATACCAGTACTAAGATCTGTGGATTTCATGATCTCTTTCAGTGACCAATATCTTTTCCATCCGTTAGCTATTCGTCTTTTGGTTTATTTTGTAGTTGTGTCTGTATATGAGATGATTTGCCCTAAATAGATATATTCGTCTACATATTCAACAGGTTGGTTGTTGATTTTTATTTCATATTTGTTTGCATTCGTTAATAGCTTCGTTTTGTTTATATTCATAGCTAAACCCACTTTTTCGCTTTCTTTATTTAGATCTTGTATCATTTTTTCTAGGATCCTTGGTTGTTCTTCAAACAAAACAATATCGTCGGCGAATCTAAGATGGTTTAATTTTTGACCATCTATATTTAATCCATGTTGGTCCCAGATTAGCTTTCGAAATATGTTTTCCAGCACTGCCGAGAACAGCTTTGGGGACATCGGGTCGCCCTGTCTGACGCCTCTTTTTACATGGAAAGTCTCACCCAAGGTTTCCAGTTGTACTCTTGCCTTACTGTTGGAGTAGATATTTTTAATGGTGTTTATGTACACTGTAGGGATTCCCTGGTTTCGTAAGCTTTCCCATATGGCTATGTGGCTAATGCTGTCAAATGCCTTAGAGTAATCGATAAAAGCCATATATAGCGGTTTGTTGTACTCATTGTATTTTTCCATAATTTGCTTGACTGTGTGAATATGATCTATCGTGGAGAAGTTTTTCCTAAAGCCAGCTTGTTCCTTCGGTTGGTTTTCATCAAGTGTGTTGCTTATTCGGTTTAAGATAATTTTGGAGAAAATTTTATATATGTTAGACATTAGACTTATTGGTCTGTAGTTCCCTATGTCGTCTTTTTGTCCTTTCTTGCGTGATGATATATACGTTAAGATAAATTTTGCTAATTTCATGAATACATGACTCACTTATATATAATTATTATATGTTAGTTACCTACAAATCAGTGGCGGCGAAACAAAAAAAGCGCGATAAAAATTCGCAGTGTGTATTCACCCCTATACTGGCATAGTTTAATAGTAAAAGCTAATCAAAATAACCGGTTAGAGTGACTTATTACGTAAACCGAGCTGGTTTTATATGAAACCTGAGTTTCCTTGTAACCTGTATAAGGATAGACCTGTGACTTAATAATTCAAGACACTAAGCGCGCGCGGTTTCCTTTCGCCGATAAAACTTCAATCAGGTATTTTATAGATCTAGCGAATTGATACAGTGCACGCCGAGAAATCTCTCTAATGGTATCTTTTCCGATACAAAATACACATAAGAGTTGTTGAGGTATGTATGCTTGGTACACATATATGTTTCAACAACTCATATATTTATGAATAGTTTAGATTTACTTAGGTTAGCTCAGATAGGTCGCGAATTGCATGAAACAGGCAACAGCCGAGCCGAGGTGTGCCGTGCACCCTTGAGCTGGTTGCCCAAATAAAATCGGCTGAGTGCCTTAAGCGCTCGCCTTAGTAGTCCGGTGAAGCTGTTAAGACCTTGCTAGGTCAATAGCGTAGTCAGTACGAGAAAAAAAAAAAAACTCTGTAATGGTAGAATTTTTGAAGTGAAAATTTGTTAAGGCGCGTTGTTACCTTTTTGGTAGGAGATAAACTTATGATTTCGCGTCATGACATGCTGCGTAAGCATGACCGATCGTATTGCGCTCGCGTGGCTTGCGTCTGACTAGCGACGCGTAGTATAAGAGCCTGTGTAGATGTAATATTGATATTTAGCAGCTCATCATACATTTGATTGATTAATGGACTTTATAAAAATGTATATACTTATTGCTCCGAGTGCCGATAGATATGAAAACCACACTAATATTTATAATTTCAATAAACAAATTCTGAAATGTAAATATTGTCATTCAGACTGTAATTAATATGAAAATACAAAAGAAAGCACAGTTATTCCATTATTTTGAGTTTTCACTTCTATCGGCAGTCCGTATGACTTACTCGACTTTTTTTTAAAACCTATTCTGGGTTAATTAATAAATATTGCTGACGTAATCACCTCCCCATGCCTTATATCATAAAGATAAGAAAATCTAGGACCCCATCAATGGTTAAGTTTTTTTATATCATAGATGGTAAACGAACAGATGGGTCACCTGATGTTAAGTGATCACCACCGTCCATGGACACTAGCTACACCAGAGAAGTCGTAAGCGCATTGCCACCCTTTGGGAGGAAGGGTTAGGGGAGGGAAAAGGAAAGGAAAGAAGAAAGGGGAGGGTAGGTGGTCCCCCGGCGCTCTCACTGACCGAACGAAACGCAACAATACAAGCACTATTACTTCACGTTTTCTATGATAGGGTGGGTGGTAGTACCCCGGGCGAGCCGACCCATTCATGCTGAAACCAGTAAAAGTTTAGTGGCCCCGTACATACAAAAAAATAATACCCTTCCGTATACGTGCAGTCCCAAACTAGACAATTCGTAAAATAACTAAAAACACTTAACGAACTGCGACATACGGGTATAGGCAAAATGAATCTTATTTATATAACTGCGACATAATATCCATCAGTCTATGACGCCCCTCCAAGGGAAAATGCAGGAAAATATCCGCACCACTAGACTTTGCATAGTCTATCGGTGATTGCGCACGCGCATACCCCGAAAAACAACGTGATTTTTCTTTTAAATCGATTTTTAATATTTTTTTTTTTAACAAGATGCTAGCAGCCGTACCCTTTGCCTGTTTTTTATCTCTAATACGTAAGTTCTATTTGTCATTTTTTTATCTATATCAGGCTAAAATTGTGTGGCTCTTAAATCAGAATAACACTCGTATTTTTCTTTCGGTATGACCTATGTATGTAATTTCGCCAATGTCAAATGTGACACATTTATCGCTTAATGCCAAATATTCAGTGTAACAACGTTAAATAATCTAAAATAGCAAAATGTCAACATAGATAAATCGAGAAAAGGGTGATAAAGGGTTACTGTGTTGTGAGTGCTCGTATATGAGAATATTAAAAAAAAAAAAAGTGTGTGTGTACTTATGTACACGCGTTAGAAGTTATACTTCTTTGGGCGTAACAAGATAAAAATCTTTTCAAAAAATTTATCTTTCGCCTTATTCTACGTTTGTAGAAAAAACGACACTAACAATAGAAAAAAGGTATTTAATACATTGAAAGTTTTAATACAAAGAAATACAAACAACAAATACAAAGAAACAAAATGTTGAGACTATAGCTAATTTTAGGGTGTCGGTTTTTCGTGACGGTTACGTATACCATCGATCATTCGCGACTAGATGTGAATATGTTCGGTTTTACAAAGTCCCAAAGCATATCCAGTACGACAGTTGAATTAACACGGACTTTGTGTTTGACTAGCTAGCGCTTGCAGCTTTGCTTGCATAGTTCTACTAATTGTTACGATTATTTGCGCATTAGAAACATATTGCATTTCGTGTGACAGTTTTAACAACCGTTGTGAGGTCACGTTATTTCTCGTGCCGGATATAAGAGTTATGCTAAGTTTGTTTTATAGAACAACCATTTTCGCTACATAATTTTTTTTTATCTATACTAATATTATAAAGAGGTAAAGTTTGTGACGTCGTAAGGGGTAATCTCAGATTCTACTGGTCCGATTTGGAAAATTCTCTCAGTGTTGTATAGCTCATTTATCAGGGAAGGTCATAGGCTATATATCATCACGTTAAACCTCATAGGAGCGGAGCAGCAATGAAGAATGTTTTAAAATCGGGGTATTTTTTCCTTTTGAGAGCTTCCGCTGCGTCTTAGCCGAAAATAACTATTCAACGCGTGCGAAGTCGCGGGTAGAAGCTATTAACTAATTATATTATCTGTAATCTATACTAAGAGGTAAAGTTTGTGAGGTTGTAGGGGGTAATATCTGGACAGACGGAGAAAAAATGGTCGAACGAAAACGTTTCTTACGAACGATGAAAGATGTAGTTCTAGAGAAAAGTTGTAGCTTGATAATGCCTGTTACCGCCCAACGAAGTGGGCACGGGTCGGCTAGTGTGTGTTAAAGAGATAATCGCGATCGAGTTTGTCGCTGGTTATTCTCGATGAGTGGGTTGTTTGTCCGAACAGATGATAGTTTTGACATTCATAAGTATCTTGTCAGGCCTAAACCGAATGAAGAATTTATGATTTGATTTGAAAGAATAAAACAAAAGACCGACTGTGTTATGTATACGTCTCTGCTCACCTCGGTACAGACGATGCGCGATATCACCCACGACGCACGCAACGCTCCACCACGGTCCAAATCATCAGTATTTAGCCCGTGGCAATTGATTACATTTCGTAACTAATAATTTTTATGTAACCTATACATTGTTACGCGCTCTAATTTATATCGATGTTTTTATATGAATTTAGTCGGTACCGAGTGGTCGCAAGTCCACGCTGGATATAATAACATCGGGGTGTAAGGGGGTGTCGAATAACATCATAAGACTTGAGACACCCAAGCCAAACTCACCTGCACGTGGTGCACCCTGCTGAATAACGAACGAGGCAATGGCGAAAGCGGGATGGTGGGTTTTACAGCCTGACTGGGTCGCAACCACCATGTATATGGCGAAAAAGCCCGTCATAGTGATTCTGCCGGTAGCGTTTCGGGATCAGCCTGTGCATATCCAGCTATTTGCAGGCCGGCATGACAGCGGCGACCATCGATGGATAGTGTGTCACTTGGTGGTCGCCATTGTTTTTGGACTGTACTATGCTTACCATCAGGCATAGTGCAGTAATTTTGCCGTGCTACAATAAAAAAAGAGTGCGTGCGTACAAAGTGCACATGTCAGAAGTGAAACTTCTTTGCGAACTAATTTATAAGTCTTGTTTATATTTATACAAATCTAAAACTATAGAAAATAGAAAAAAAAATAGAAAAAAAATTGATGAAAAATCTGCGTTTACTGCAAATGACGTCACTTCCGTTGCATAGCTGCGTGACGTTACATCTGTAAGGCCATAAGCCTCTTACCGAAGGAATGTATGGACATAATAACCTCACGTCAGCCCACGACGTATTGGCGATTTCAAACTCTGAGAAATCCACAGTTTTATATTGTCCTCACATACAGTAGTACTACAAGAACATTTCTCAGGTGTCAGGTTTCCTCGCAATGTTTCACTTCACCGTCATACCGCGATAGTTACCAATTTAACATTAGTAAATGTACGCCAATTCCGACAAATTCGTTGATACATCGTTTCGAACCTGCGCACATCGGAATTATATTGATATACGTGTTTTTCATATCCAGGACCACCAGGAGTCCAGTTCGAGAACTCCCTCCTCCAGATAGTGCCGGTGGATAAGTCCAAATGTCCGTTCGTGAGAGACCACACGGATATCAGCTTTCAACTGTTCACCAGGTGAGAAAGTACTAAAAAATCTGTCAGATCAAAGGTAACCCCTATGGGTTTTATACCCCCATTAGTAAAAAAAAACAGGTTGTATCGTAAAGACAGACGATAGAATTGGAACTTTTGTATTACAGGGAAACATTTTAATTTAAAAAGAAAGTCGAGGCAGTCGTAAAAACATTTTTTTTTTTCGAACTGACTACGCCGTTTGACCTATCAAGATGTTAACAGCTTCACCGGACTACTAAGGCGAGCGCTTAAGGCACTCAGCCGATTCTATTTGACAACTAGCTCAAAGGTAAGGCTGACAGAAGTGAAATCTTAAAACAATGGAATAACTGTTCTCTTTGAAATTTTTAAATCAATAACAGTGTGAATTATTTAAATTTCATGATATATAAATTGAGATTATTTACATTATTATTATAATAGGGACTAATAATTATATAGATTTTTGTACAATTTATTAATTAATCAAACATATGATGGGATGCACAAACGCAACACAAAATATCATTATTAATCATTTTTAAATATGTCTGTCTGTCTATCAGTCTGTTTGTTTGTACACTTTTTTTTTCGAACTGACTACGCTATTGACCAAGCGAGGTCTTAACAGCTTCACTGGACTACTAAGGCGAGCGCTTAAGGCACTCAGCCGATTTTATTTTGACAACTAGCCTCAAGGGTGCGCGGCACACCTCGACTTTGGCCGATGCCTGATACATGCAATTCGCGACCTATCTGAGCTAGCCTAAGCTAAGCTAACTATTCATACATATATGAGTTGTTGAAACATATATGTGTACCAAGCAAACATACCACAACAACCCTTATATATATTTCGTATCGGATAATATTCTTAACTATTTCAGTTTGATAAGGGGAAAAAAGATAAAACCCTTCCACCTGCATGTGTAAGCGTGCATGCGTGCACGTGTGTGGAGGTGATATGTGTAATGTTGTCGCAGTGATATAAGATTTTGTGTGAGTGTATCGCGCGAGCAGCGTACTCAAGGGCTCCACGCCGAGGGAACGGACCTAGGCTTGAGCTGCTGCCGAGGGGGGCCTAGTCTGGTGTCTACCGTGAAACAAGAGAGATTTTTATATCCGTTTTTTTATTCAATTTAAACGAAAAGTACTTATTATATTGATTGCAGATTTAAAGAAAAATGTCTAAAAACAAGTCGGATATCAACCGTCTTAATTAGGTATTATTAACATTTTTAATAAGCAACATATAGTTGTAAAATTTGTCAACTAAAAGGTAAATATAGTAAAAACATGTGTTTTGTTTAAATAATATAAAAAAACAGTGTGTGTATCAGTGTATACGCAAAGGAAGAGAAACTTCTTTGGCTTATGTATAACATTATATCATCATATATATTACTACGTGAAGCCTAAACTTTGTATCCCTTTTTAACGGAATTGGGCGAACGGATGAACGTGAAATTTGGCATAGTTAAAGTTTATATGGAGGAGAAGTGCAGAAAGCTATTTATTTTATATAAAATGCATTAGAAGTACATTAAATTAATTAAAATATGCATTACTCACACTACTGCTACAATTTTACACAACATATACACACATGTAAATAAAAAAGACATTTTGACATCTGTCAATAAAGGACTTCAAAGAAGGTTGTGAAGGAGGTAGCTATGCTCGACTGTATGTATTATTTTACTCTTACGTTCCAATTACCCTTTTTCATTCTACATTCAACAATGATATTATAACATACAACTATTATTATAGTATTTATCCGTTTAAAAAATCGATGAACTATGGTCGAATGTCGACCACTGGGCGCCCACTAGTATAATATATTAGGTAAATGAGTTAATTCGACTTATTACTTCGTGACTTTATTAGTCACCATTAGTCACGAACGTTTTTTTTACATCAGGTTCCACGCGGACGAAGTCGCGGGCATAGCTAATATCGCATAAAGTCATTAATCGACTTCGTTCGGTTTTCCAGACATAACCCGACCGTATACGAGGAACTGCTGATAGGCGACGACGAAAAGCTGTTCGCATCGAGCATAGACCTGAACGATCAGACGGTCATCTACTTCCACGCGTTCATGGAACAGCCCGACGATGGTAGCGGGATCATGATCAGGGAAGGTAAATTATTATCATCGCATTTATAATCGTACTAGCCGACCCGTGCCCACTTCGTTGGGCGGCAATAGGCATTATCGAGGTACAAGTTTTTTCTAGAACTCAATCATATATCTCTCATCGTTATGGCAGCGTTCGTAAGAAACGTTTTCGTTCGACCATTTTTTCTCCGACTCCCCAGATATTACCCGCTACAACCTCACAAACTTTACCTCTTTATAATATTAGTATAGATTATATAATTAGTTAATAGCTTCTGCCCGCGACTTAGTACGCGTGGAATAGTTATTTTGGGTTAAGACGCAGCGGAAGCTTTCAAAAGGAAAAAAGCCCCGATTTTAAAACATTTTTCATTGTAGCTCCGCTCCTATTGTCCTTAGCGTGATGATACTGTTTTTAATCTAATGTACAAGTGTAGCTGTAAATCTTCCAAAAATGAATAAATAAATAAATAAATATATAGCCAATGACATTCACAAATAACGTGGCTTTCTATCGGTAAAATAATTTTCATAATCGGTTCAGTAGTTCCTGAGATTACCACTACAACGTCACAACGTCACAAACTCTCAAACTTTACCTCTTTATAATATTAGTATAGGTAGTATAGATAATGCTGTAATTATTCTTTTACTATACTAGCTAATACCCGCGACTTTGTCGTTATCGTTTGTTCTTACAATTGTTTTGTTGTGCGTTTGTTCCATTAAAGTTGGTCCACTCTATCAGAAGTCATTGTACTTTTTAATGAGGACGCGGCGTAAGTAAGAGAAAAATAATATCTAAGACTTGAGATACCCAAGCCAACCTCTGGCTCTACCTACCACCTATCGAAATGCTTTAGTTAGCATTATCGGTTCAAACTGTGAAGAGAAGTTACCAGAGTGCGTCCTTTTGCAATCGCTATAAAGCCTATCCAATTTTCCGATAGTTCCAAAAGAGATTCTTCACTCTTGAGATATTATAATAGGGGACATGGGTGGAAGTGAAAGGTGCTAACGCTTTGCTAAATGTACGATCATAATTCCCCAGCATATATGCAGCGTGGAGACGCGAATGTGATCATGATAGACGCTCGCCAGCTGGAAGCGGGTCCTTGGTACTTCACAGCCGCGCAGAACACGTGGTACATTGGGAATTTCGCTGCCCAGTTCATCGACTATTTGGTTTCAAGGTAATATAGACATAGGTTTCCCTAGATAAAATGTCTTTTACCGCAACCTGTTTTTTTTTTCTATGTCGTAGGAGGCAAACGAACAGGTGGGTAAGCTGTTGTTAAGTGATCACCACCGTCCATAGACACTTGCAACACCAGGGGAGTCGCAAGTGCGTTGTGTGTTGGGGGGGGTGTCTCCACCGCTCTCACTGACCGAACGAAACGCAACAATGCAAGCGCTGTTACTTCACGTCGGTTTTCTGTGAGAGGGTGGTACTACCCCGGGCGAGCCTACCAATTCATGCTGAAACCTAGCGTGGCTCTACCACCTACGAAATGATAAGTAGTTACCATGGATGTGTATGGAATTGGGCTGCCAGTGGCAGAATAAATACTAATATTACGAAGCTGGAATGTTTGTTTGTTTGGTTGAACGCGCTAATCACAGGAACTGCTGGACCGATTTGAAAAATTATTGAAGTGAAACTTCTAATGCGACTTCCAACAAGGTTGCGTTAAACGTTTAACACTACCATGGAGGGGGTATGATAGCACTGTTGCGTTACACGTGCAACGCTCCTGGGGAGGAGGAATAGAAATAGACAGAGCGAGAAAAATAATCAAACATTTCGTATCTTACTTTAGTTGTAATAATTCCATTGTAAATGTTATAGATTTGGATATTTCTCCACTCGAAAATGATAATTAAAAGATGCGATCAATTGTGAACTGTAAGCAATGTTAATAAAGTTTGTCTTAAAGAAACAATATGATTTCACTAAAAATCAATTTCTACCCCTTCCTATTTTCATTTCCACATTACGTAATTTCACTTTTTCCGCGTGGAGGGACACCACGCACTATTTTTTTTTCAGTGTAAGATAGCTCATTTATCGAGGAAGGCTATAGGCTATATATCTCATCACGCGTCGACCAATAGGAGCGCAACACTAATGAAGAATGTTTCAAAATCGTATGTTTCCTCTTGAGAGCTTCATTGTTAGCCCAACGTAACTATTCCACGCAGACCAAGTCGAGAGAACAGCTAGTATCTAATAAAAATATAATTCCTCTAAGACACAATCACGCAATAACTACGGACTGGATCGGCATAAGACTATGACCATTGGATGAGGAATTTGATGGTCTTAGGCTACTTATTTTTTGGTATCGATTTTTTTTTATTGTTGCACCGCATAATGACTGCACTATGCCTGATGGTAAGCACAGTACAATCCAAAAACAGGGACCACCACCGAGTGACACACTATTCATCGCCGGTCGAAGCTGTGATGCCGGCCTGCGAAAAACTAGATATGTATAGGCTGATCCCGAAACGCGACCCGCAGAAGCGATACACTATGACGGGCTTTTTCGCCATATACATGGTGGTTGCGACCCAGTCAGGCTGTAAAGCCCTACCACCCCGCTATCGCCATTGCCTCGTTCGTTATTCAGCAGAGTGCACCACGTGCAGGTGAGGTTGGCTTGGGTGTCTCAAGTCTTATGATGTTATTCGACACCCCTTACACCCCAATTGACCCTTTGCCATTTTTTTAAAGCCCTACTTTCGAAGTTAGAAAAAGTAAAATGTATTTGGAGACACACTAACGCACATTCCTCAAAAGAGTATACAGTAACTGAAATTGGGGTAGTTTTTCTTACGACAACGATTTCCAAAAATTTTATTGTTTTAATAATTTTTTCGGTCCAGGTTTTTAGTTTAGTGTGGTTTTTTATAATTCAAACAGGGGTTTGGATCTAAAGAAGACGCATTTGGTTGGCCATAGTCTGGGTGCACAGAGCGCTGGCGTTGCCGGAGCTGCATTGAAATCAGGTAAAAAAGAAGATAAAGTATTTTTAATAGACGCTCAAAATGAAGAGGTTCTCAATTGTTTTGTTTAAAAAAAATTATATTACCTCAGAATGTCTCGAAAAGTCTAGTCTTATTAGAAAGGGGACAATTTCAAGAGGGTCCCGTTTTAATTTTATTAGTGTTGGACCTTGACTTTCGAAGATACAACAGAGAAAACTCAAAATCGAATGAGAAATGTATAGTGAATCGAGGTATTGGTAGGTTTATGACAATTGAGGCTTACGATAGTTTAGTTTCTTTTTCAAGTCGGTTTTATTTATTATATTATTTATTAGTATGAGTGGTGTGTGCCTCATATTGTGGAAATGAGACTATTGCTCAGGACTAACGGTTTATTCTAATCAAAAGTACAGTAGTGGTGTCCAAAATTGGTAACAAAAAGCACGGCAAAAACCACGACGTGTGTCGGTACGTAAACGAGCGTAGAGACGTCACGGCCTATCCAGACAGACTGGCGGTTAAACCTGCGGAGAGCGGTTTCTATATCTCATTGGCAAAGGCGCGCGGGCAAACAGCCACGAGAAATGCGGTATCATATAAATAGGTTTACTATCTATACTAATATTATAAAGCTGAAGAGTATGTTTGCTTGAACGCGCTCATCTCAGGAGCTACTAGGCCAATTTGAAAATTATTTCAGCGTTAGACAGCCCATTTATCATGCTATAGGCTATATATCACCACGCTAAGACCAATAGAAGCGTAGCACCAATAAAGAATGTTTCAAAACCGGCGTTTTAACATGTTAATGTTCCACTCTAACTAATATAACTAAAACAATTCCTTAACGCCTATGTAAACAATGTCGCGGGCAGATGCTAGTATTAGATAAAGTGTAGTTAACAGTTAAAGTGTTTCAGTGCTGTCTCTATTCTTAACTTAATGAAAACCCACAGGGCGGGTATCGAGAATAACGGGACTGGATCCAGCGCTACCGCTCAAGTGGGCTGAGACAAGAACAACGTTTAGACTCGACGGACGCTGACTTTGTCGACGTCATACACACAGACGCCGGAATATTTGGTTACTAATTTTTATTACTATTATATACTAATTTTTGCGGGGTGGTAGGGTATTACAGCCTTTCTCTCGAGAAGACCGAGGCCCTACTCTTTCATGGGCCTCGGCGAGGGGCACCACCTGGGCCCCACATAGTGGTGGAGGGCGTCCGGATGAAATATCTGGGCCTCACCCTGGACGGGCGCTGGCGGTTCGGGCCCCATTTTGCGGGACTCGGACCGCGAATTTCTGGGGCGGCGGCGGCACTCGGCCGGTTGCTCCCCAACGTAGGGGGACCGGGTGCCGGGTGCCGCAGACTCTATATGGGAGTCGTGCGAGCGATGGCCGCCTACGGGGCTCCGGTCTGGGCCGACGCCCTCTATGCCGCCAACGTGCGTGCGCTGCGAAGTGCGCAGCGCACTGTGGCAGTGAGGGCAATCCGGGCGTACCGGACGGTGTCCTCGGCAGCGGCCTTTGTGCTCGCCGGCTCCCTGCCCGGGAGCTGGAGGCAGGAGTTCTCACCGCCGTGTACGAGTTCACGGCGGCGAGGAAAAGAAGGGGGAGCCTCCGGCTCCCAGGGAGGTAGAGGCGGAGAGACGGCGTCTCAGAGGAGACGCCGTCGAAAGGTGGCAGCAGGGCCTGGTCCTCCTGCCACCGTAGCCGGACCTGAGGGGATGGGCCGGGGAGCCAATCTCCTCATTGCACAGGTCCGGCGGACGAGGGGGGACAGCCGGTGTGTACCCGGTCTGTCCCTCTATAGGTAGGAGCCCGGCGGCCACCTTCCGCCGGGTGGACCGTGGGGGCGGCTCTACAAGGTTGATTAGCTTGAACGATCCCTTGCCGCCCCCACAAAACGGTCTGTCGGTACACCGTGGAGTTTTAGTCTGTGCGAGTCGGACATAACCCACCCTCTCCCCCGGGATCCATAAGGGATTTCACCACGTTAAAAAAAGGGTATTACAGTCTGACTGGGTCGCAACCACCATGTATATGGCGAATGAGCCCGTCATAGTGATTCGCTTCTGCGGGTCGCGTTTCGGGATCAGCCTGTGCATATCCAGCTTTTTGCAGGCCGGCATGGCAACGATGACCGGCGATGAATAGTGTGTCACTCGGTGGCCGCCATTGTTTTTGGACTGTACAATTTTAAATGTACCGTGCTACAATTTTAAAAAAATGAGACGTTTGGTCACTGGACGTGACGTCATACAGGGCTGACTTTTTTTATACCACAATTGTAGCAAGCAATCATGCGGTCCGCCCGATGTTAAGCAGCCACCGCAGCCTACGGACGCTTGCAACATCATAGTTGTCGCATGCACGTTGCCGACCCTTAAACAACCTATTTATTTTCCCCTCCAACAATTCCATACTGTAGTACCCAAGAAAAGCCTCAGCAGGTTTATTTTCCCCTTGAAGAACTCCATACTGTAGTCCCCAGGAAAAACCTCAGCAGGAAGCTCATTCCACAATCGGAGCGTTGGGGAGAGGAAGCCCCTCTGAATCATTTTAATCAAGTTGTGAGTATTTCATCATAGGTTATTTAGGGAATGCCTTTGATTTCTTTAGCTATACATAACATTATAACAACGCCCGATTTTAAATGATGATATCCTTAAAGATTATCATTGCAATGATATTTAAGATAGATTCGCAAATCACCAGATTCCGTGATTTAAAAATGCAAAATAATTATCCTTTACTTTAACAGCACCAGTTCTACGTCGATCCAAACTCATACAGACTTACAATCAGTCGGAGACAAGCTAAAACTTGCGAAGGACAGACTTGCAAATCAGAATTTGGGAACGTGACTAACAACTTCTTCAAATCCCTAACAAACTATTAATTTTACAGGCGTAAAGCAACCCGTAGGACACGTCGACTTCTATCCCAACGGTGGGCAGAGCCCACAACCGGGGTGCGAGCTAAGAGTCATTATACCTGAGCAGATGATTTTAAATACGTGTGAGTATATACAAAGACATGAACAAAAGTGAATAACATATCTCTCCCTTCATCCTGAGCAACTGTTATATCTTTTATTCCAGTCTGTGCACGACAAGGTCCTTACACATACGTCCTATCCTGACTCAATTATGCCAAGTAGTTAATTTCCTCTAGTCTCCTTTAAAATCTCTCACCTTCCCCCGCTGGCTAGTTGAGCATTCCCCATACTCATAACATACCCTAAGAACCTTAGTAATGCTAACACTAAAACTGTAAAATGAGTAACGCAGTATGGTTTTCTACCAGGGCTACATGGAGCAGTTCAAAAAGAGACTGTAGAAGTAGGCTTTTCACGGTCGATAATAGCCATTGACCAAAAAGTAGGATTTAAAAAACTACATTTTTTTACATTTACGGTCAATATTATCCTACATCTGTATCTCAATTCATGACCACGATTATCCCCTAAGGCTATAACATGAGGTTCTTCAAAAAGAGACTGAAATATGCGTTTCACGATTGAGAATAACCATTTACCAAAAAATAGGCCTTAAGAAAACTACAATATTTTATGTTAACGCTCAGTATTATCCTAGAAATCAATTTATGACCAAATCTTAACTAGTAAATGGTTTCCTTTACAGGGATCATTTGTGCGTTACTTCAATGTTATCTTAAATTAAACCTATCAAAATATATAATACCACAAAATTTAAAATGTTACAGATTTTTGGAAAAATTTACCAAATGTAAGGTTTTCCATATATCAGGGTTAAAACGTCTCCCGTTCTAACAATTTTTGGCTATTTTCCACGTGGCAAGGTTAACAGGTTTCCCTTTGTAACAATTTTTGAGTATTTTCCACGTGGCAGGGTTAACAGGTACCCCTTTCTAACATTTTTTGGCTATAACATTCCCAAGAACGCACAATCCTCGAAACATTAACATATCCTGACTAACGTCCCCTTTCCCTTAGTCTTCTGCAGTCATTGGCGTTCGTACCGGTTTTACTCGGAGTCCGTTCTCCATCCAACCGCATTCGTCTCCACGAGGTGTTCATCGTGGCATAAATATTACAAAGGGGGTTGCGCTGATGAGCTCACGGTCCACATGGGATACGGTGTCGATATAAAGTAAGGAAGGATGAATAAAAAAAAATTGGTCCGTCAGTGAACTTTGCAAGTAGTTTGCACACGGGATCTTTGGATTGCAAAACAGCATTTCCCTTTAGTGCCTTCGTAAAAAAACTCTGCACTATTTATAATTACCTAGTCGAGTTATAAATTCTGTCAAAAACTTTTAGTGTTTGGGGGTATAAGGGGTGTCAAATAACATCATAAGACTTGAGACATCCAAACCAACCTTACATGCACGTGGTGCACCCTGCTGAATAACGAACGAGGCAATGACGAAAGCGGGGTGGTAGGGCTTTACAGCCCGACTGGGTCGCAACCACCATGTATATGGCGAAAAAGCCTGTCATAGTGTTTTGCTTCCGCGGGTCGCGTTTCGCGATCAGCATGTGCATATCCAGCTATTCGCAGGCCGGCATGACAGCGGCGACCAGCGATGAATAGAGTGTCACACGGTGGTCGCCGTTGTTTTTGGACTGTACTGTGCTTACCATCAGGCAAAGTGCAGTCATTTTGGCGTGCTACAATAAAAAAATATAATTAATGATGCACTTCTTGATAATTAATTAAAAACTATATATGATGTGATACGTCATTAAATGTATAATAGAATCTTAATAACATTATTCAAATTGTTATTGGCCTCCTTGGCTGTTCGAGTATTACACAAGTTAAATCTTTGTAAATTCTGACCGTCCCTTCACCATGGTTTCCATGGTTTGAGAGAGGTAGAGTCACGCTGTAGCTATACTAGTTTCAGCATGAATGGGTCGGCTCGCCCGGGGTAGTACCACCCTCTCACAGAACACCAAGGTGAAGTTAACATGGTTGCATTGTTGCGTTTCGTTCGGTCAGTGACAGCGCCGGGCCCCTTTCCCCTTTCTGTACCCGTCCCTCATATACAGGTTGGCAACGCACTTGCGACTCCTCTGGTGTTGCTAGTGTCTATGGACGGTGGTGATCAATTAACATCAGGTGACCCACCTGTTCGTTTGCCTCCTTAAACATAAATAAAGTAAATTTTCAAAAAAAAGTATTAACCGACTTCAATATCAATCAAAAACCCATAAGGCACTAAAAAGCGGAAAATAAATAGTTTATCAAATTAACCAAATTAAATAAAACATATGAATACCTAGAGATGTACTGGAAGTCGGTACCAACCAAAATTTTTGTATTACAGAGACGCGAGAGTGGACTTAAACTTTGTACCTATGTAGATGATATGATTTTCGGTTTGCTTGGCACCGGCTTCCAATACATCTCTAGGTAGCACACATTCATATGTTTTATTTAATTTGGTTAAATTGATAAACTATTTATTTTCCGCTTTTTAGTGCCTTATGGGTTTTTGACTGATATTGAAGTCGGTTAATACTTTTTTTTGAAAATTTACTTTATAAATAAACAAGTTTTCCATCTTCACATGAATCTAATGTATATGGTGTTATAAGCTTTCAATTAATCTATATAAGTACTAGCTTACCCGACCACACGTTGCTGTGCCTGACAACCTTTTCAGTAATCCACGTTAGTTTCTACCACCAAATCGGCTACCATCGCTTCACACATTATACACCTTAAGTAATGTAATTACAATGCTTGCGTCATGTTGCAACACAGCAACGAACATAAGCTCCTAAGAATTGAAGAGTTTTTTTTTATAATATTGGTGGCATACGAACATACGGGTCACCTGATGGTAAGTGATCACGGCCGCCCATGGACAATTGCGACACGAGAGGAAACACAGATGCGTTGCCGGCCCTTAAGAAAGGAGTAGGCTCGTTTCTTGAAAGTTTTCTTACTTTGTCACGGATCCCATAATCAGAACCTAACCAAACTCTCATCAAACTACCCTTGAAGTACATCCTTTTCAATAAAAAATGAATCATCGAAATCGGTTAGCGTAATATTGAGTTATTCGTCTATTTATCGTGTACATACTTAATGCAAATTTAAAACTTATACGGTTTTGCACTGGATGCCGTGGTCGGAACTGTACCAAATTAAAATGGGACCACACTGGAAGTACCAGCTTTCAAATAAAAAAAGAATAATCAAAATCGGTTCACCCAGTCCAAAGTTATGAGGTAACAAACATAAAAAAAAAATACAGACGAATTGATAACCTCCTCCTTTTTTTGAAGTCGGTTAAAAAATGGTGAGCAATTGTAAGCAATGCTTTTTTTTATAATTTTCTAAATTATATCCGGCCAGTACTCGAAAAATAATGTTATGACAGAACTTATAACCTGACTAGGTATACCGTAATCTTCACGTAGATATTTGTACAAAAGTTTAGAAATTTATTTCACACTATTTAAAAATCACTCTTGGTGCATTTCAGGTGACGGACACTCACACAAACTAGGTTATTTCATATACTTCCTACGATCGGAAACCACATTAGAAACTGTCCAGAGAGATCAAGTTCCCATAGAGTTTACTACAGATCATAATCAAAACGATGCCAACAAAATCAAAGACAATAAAAAACAATGTATACAAGATATAAAAGAGACTAATATACCTACAAAATATATTAAAGACACTGTAGTGATACATGATGAAATTGAGACAGCTATAAATAAAATGGATGAATACACTACAATATTCATTCGGAACATTGAATCACCAATGTTTCCTGAACCACGAAAAACTATAGACGAACAAAAGTATCAAGATTTCACTCAAAATGTTGGCAATGACATCTTTATTTCTCCACAAAAAGACACAGACAGAGTTGTTAAAGAGATATTAGAAACTTTTGATACAAACAATGAAATAGTATCACAAAGGGAATTAGATGAACGCTTTACATTATTTGAGGACAATTTTGAATCACATAATTCTATCACTGACAGTAGTAACAAAGACTCTAAACAAATTGATGAATTCGAAATTATACCACAAGTCAACTTTAACATTCACTTTAAAATACCTCCTGTTAAAACATTCCAGAGAAATCCATATAAAACAATAATACCCAAGACCAACAGAGAAACTCTAGAAACAAATAACCTAAAGAAGAAAACTTCAGTGTACGGCGAATTCAAATCTCACGTAGTCAAAAGAAATAAAAGATCTCTTTCCATACTCAATTCTAATGATAACCTCCTGTTCAGAATACTCAATTTCTTTACCAGAAACCGTAAGAACATCCTACCAGTTTTAACAGTCATGCGGGAAATTAACACACTAGTGAGAAGTGGTAACGGTGAGCTAAACCACTTTATTAAAGAGAGAAACAACTATATTGGGTCTATTCCGTCTCTGTCTCCCATCGTATATAACTTGGAGATAGGTAGCGAGTCAGGATTGAAAGCATTCGTGAAAAAGCTCCTAGGTTTGGGGCTAAACGGTGACAGACTAACTATTAAAAGTAGCAGGCGATGACCGTAGAAATATCTTAGTATTTAGTATTCAGCTGACACGGCTACGCGTTGCTGTGCCTCCGTTATTCCATGTAGAATTGAATAAAACACGTGCACCCTAAAATAAACTGGATTTGGAAAATAAATTCAAAATTAACACGTAGTGCCATCTATGAGTTATCTATAACAGTCTGTCCTACAGTCGTCTATCAACAAACTAATTTAAAGCGCCATCTCTTCGAGACTTATGACAATTACAATTAATAACAATAAACAACATTGACAATCATTTCATTTGTAATTAAAAATATTGAGAACATGAATCGAAATATAAATTATTCTTATCCTATCTCTCACGTTGGACCAGATTATGCCAACTTTCATCAAGAACTGTTGAGAAGCTTGGGAGTTCATAATGGACAAACATCATGACACACTGGATTTTTATATATTTAAAGATGTATTTCATACATTTAATAGAGAATGCTTGCTTTAGATTAGAATGTAAACAGCACTGCTGCTTGAAAATAAATAAAGATATGAGAAGCCTTTGCACAAGTTGCGCTATCAACAAAAACGCATGATTTATTGGCACTTTTAACTTTACAAAGGTCCACGGTTAATAGTGTAACGAAAAAGGCCTGGCCTTAATAAATTTATTCTCGACGCCTTTTATAATCGTTTCATGGCAAAGGTCTTGGTAACGGTCTTCCTATCTATTATTAACAACACACCACTTTCAATATTTACTGTTATTGAAACATACCTGGTCAGAATAGAAAATGACCAGTGGGATCACTTATACCGAACTGTACGCCTTTTAGCAGTACTATGTCATTATTTTTAATTTGGTCACAATATTCTTATTTGTAGTATTCAATTTCTTCTTTGTATATACTTTAACGAGTCCTGGCGGTCTAGTGGTTTGACCGGTGGAATATCAATCCGATGGGCGCAGGTTCGAAACCCGGCATGTACCAATGGATTTTTGGGAATTCGCGTACATTTACTAATGTTAAATTGGCAACACTATCGGCTGACGGTGAAGGAAAACATCGCGAGGAAACCTGAACCTAAGAAATGTTGTTGTTATAGTACCACCCCGTATGTGGAGACAATATAGACCTGTGGATTTCTCAAAGTTTAAAATCGCCAACACGTCGTGTGTTGTCGCAGGGGTGTGATTATCAAACTCAAAATCAAAAATACTTTATTCAGTTTAGGCCTTAATAAGGCGCTTATGAACGTCAAAACTACCACCGGTTCGAAAAACAACCCAGTCATCGAGAAGAACCGGCAAGAAACTCGATCGGGTACTTCTTTTTAACATATATATATATCGAATACATTATACGTTAGAATACCGTTTTTATGCCCCTACTTTCGTTCGGGAAGAGGCATATGACCCTGCAGCGAGTACCTTACAGGCTGATGATATGATATATACGAGTGCAATCTTGTGCTATATTATTCGTATGCTTGATATAATAGAATAATTTCTTTCCTTGAAAAAGCACGAAAAGTACTTTATCAATTTATTGAGTCTTTTCCTCATTTTCTTCAATGTTATACTAAAGCACGTTAGAGTGGCGATGGTTTAATAATCATATACCCTGATACCACATTGATCAACATATGTTCAAACCCTACAAAAATCTAGAACTTCCGATGAAGGAAAACAATGTCATGAATGTGTAAGATTCAATGAGTTACTTTACTTTTCTAGGCTTAAACCTAGCCTTTACTAATATATTTATACATATTTATCCTGTCTACATTTTAATAATAAATTCAATTTAAATTTTCAAAATTAATACCGTAACGCATACTTTCCTTTAAAAAATCTCGAAGGCCTTGAAAAAGGCCTAGCATTTATTAATTTATTTGTCTACTCTGAATAACAATGACTAACAAACGAATTAATTCCTTTCTTACTACAACAGCGCTCGGGGAAACTACTACCTAATAACACGTCGGCAATCGCCCTACTCCATAGAATAAATTGTACGCAAACTAGAATAATTAATTAACATTATTACATATGTCACCTGAGAATTAAACTTATCGTTAGAAGCAAAATAAACTTAATTATAATATTAATAAAGCTCAAAATCCAAGTCTAAGAAATAACCAATGATCGATACTTTAGCCTTGTTTGATTTATACTTCTAATAATACGGTCTTTAATGATCACTATTTGAGCCTTGTTTGATTTATTCATTGAAAGGTTATTTACCGCTCGGCCTTTTTACTCATTTAACGATTTCTTAGAAATCAGTGACTTTGTTTAAGTTTTAAAACTATGTGATTAAATTAAATACAAAAACATATTTATTTTTTATTTTCTACCTTTCATTAAACTTAAAATAATGTAATTATAGACGAGTTTTTGGAAATAAAACGCATATTATTTGTTAAAAAGATAATCTATACTAATATTATAAAACTGGAGGGTTTGTTTGTTTGGTTGAATGCTTAGCTTAGGTCCGATTTGAAAAATTATTTAAATTTTAGATAGCTCATTTATCGAGGAAGGCTATATATCATCAGGCTCAGACAAATAGGAGCGAAGCACCAATGAAGAATGTTTCCAAATCGTTTTTTTTTTTAAACTGGTTCAGCAAAATGACTGCACTGTATCTGATGGAAAGTACAATACAGTTTATAAATAACGGCGACTGTCGGTGTTAAATAGCAATGGCAGTCATCGTTATCATGCCGACCTGCAAAAGTGGTTCTTCACGCCTCGTTTGAAGGACCCCATGTCACAAGGGGAAGGAAACACACTGACTGGATGACGATTCCACATCTTCACAGTACGACAAAAATTTTCCGTTTTGAGAGTCCCCGCTGCGTGTCAGCGTTAGCCCAAAGTCAAAATTGCACGCGAACGAAACCGCGAACAAAAGGTAGTATTATTATATAACAAAACGGAAGAGAGAGGGAAACTATCGATGATCATGTGATGCAAAGATTCGAGTGTGAATATCGATGAAGCGATAATGGCTTAATTGATAGCGTGTTCGAACACCGCGTCGATGGACGTAGGTTCGAATCCATGTAACTGAGTCGGAACGCGCGGTAAAAGGAAATATCGTGAGGAAACCCTATCATGGTGGTAGGGTATAAAGTTTTAAAATTTGTTTTGTATTCAAGCATAATACCCTTAATAATAATACCTTGACTAAGTTTAATCTTTCTTTCATTAAAATCGGTTCACTCTATCAATAGTTATTGTAATTTTAATGAGGACGCGACTTAAGTACGAGAGAAAAGTATATAAGTAAATGGGGTTAATACATTCAGATGATTTTATTAGTCACCGATAAACCGACACCCCGAAAGTTATTGCGATGCGCGCGCACGCCGACACGAAAAACCGACACTCGGAAGTTATTACGATGCGCGCGCACATCGTCACGAAAAACCGACACCCTGAAGTTAGCTATAGTCAACATTTTGTTTCTATGTATTACGCCAAAGAAGTATAACTTCTAACGCGTGTACATAAGTACATACACACCCTTTTTTTTAGATAAGTTGGAGTGGATGAATTCGTCCTTTTTTTACATAAGTTTCCAAGTGGATGAATTCGTGGGTACAGTTATATTTAGATTTCATGACCTATATTTATTATATTTATTTAAGGTCCACAAAACTGAGTTCTATGAACAAAAATGGACACGAACCCTTTTATATGTGAACACAGCATGCATATTATAAGAAAACAAAGTCATAGTATACGAAGAAACATTCAATTATATTAAACATTTAAATACATTATTTTTTTAGTTGAGGCCCCGTGAAGTTATTACGATACGCGCGCACACCGTCACGAAAAACCGACACCGTGAAGTTATTACGATGCGCGCGCACATCGTCACGAAAAACCGACACCCTGAAGTTAGCTATAGTCAACATTTTGTTTCTATGTATTACGCCAAAGAAGTATAACTTCTAACGCGTGTACATAAGTACATACACACCCTTTTTTTTAGATAAGTTGGAGTGGATGAATTCGTCCTTTTTTTACATAAGTTTCCAAGTGGATGAATTCGTGGGTACAGTTATATTTAGATTTCATGACCTATATTTATTATATTTATTTAAGGTCCACAAAACTGAGTTCTATGAACAAAAATGGACACGAACCCTTTTATATGTGAACACAGCATGCATATTATAAGAAAACAAAGTCATAGTATACGAAGAAACATTCAATTATATTAAACATTTAAATACATTATTTTTTTAGTTGAGGCCAAAGAAATACAAAAAAATATATCGAATTTGAAACGTAAACTATTACAAAAAGAAAGCATATATTGAATTTATTAACATTAGTGCGGTTTTCATATCTATTGGCACTCGGAGCAATAATCATATACAGTTTTACAAAGCTCGATAGCAAATATCAATATAATATGTACATAAGCCGTTATACTAAAAGTCTCTATTCAGATTCTTTTATTAATTTCAAAAGGTGGCAAACGAAACGGTGGATCATCTGATGTTAAGTGATCACCACCGTCCATACACATTAGCGACACCAGGGGAGTCACGAGTGCGTTGCCAGCCTGTGTATGGGGGAGGGGGGAGTCGTAGGAAGAGGGGGGAGGTGGGTCTCCGGCGCTCTCACTGACCGACCGAAAAGCAACAATGCAGGCACTGTTACTTCACGGCAGTTTCCTATGAGAGGGTGGTACTACCCCCGTTCGGGCATAAATTGGCTGGGGGTAGCCAAAATTATTATTGTTTTGACACGTTTGTCAACGGACAATCGGGAAAACTCGCACTTACACTCGGACTCGCTCACCATACAAGCGACACGGCGGCTCGGAATTTATATTTGTGCATTGTGTGTACGTGTTTGAAATCTGGCGCTCTCACCATCGGCAACGGCGGCGGAGAAGGCATTATATCGGGTAAGTGAGCGTTTTATCCCGGTTATAAAGAAAATCCTTTCGGCATCTATTTTTCCAGGGGTACGTATCTACCTCCAGCCAATTTTAAATATACAGTCCACACCCTAGGCTAGGTACCTCGATCAGTGTGGGTGTGGTGGTTGCCCCCCCAACCCCTGTCGAGCCGACTCACTCATGCTGAAACCAATAATAGCTTCAGCGTAACACAATCGGTCACGCTTACTAGCATGTCATGACGCGAAATCATAATTTTATCTCCTGACATAAAATACCTCTCAACGCGTCATAAGAAGTTCTCACTTCAAAAATATAAGCCCCCCCCTTCAGATCTGGTCCCAGATTTCACTGTATTTATTATAACGCTCATAATTCCATCACCTACGGAGTATATTTATATAAAAAAATAGGACACTAACCTGTACAAGTGGTGCGGGTGAAGCAGGGAACCGAGCACTAGCGAGTGCAGGTACACAGGCTTTAGTACTCGCGAGAGCAGCGCCCCCTGCACCCCGAGCACGCACCACCGAGCCACTTTGTCTGAGCACGACATCGTCAGGAGACGCTCACCCTGCACGACAATCCCATACACCGAGACACTCAACGAAAGTCAACCGGTTTTGAATTTGGAATCAATTTGGGGTGTAAGGGGTGTCAAATAACATCTAACACTTGAGACATCCAAGCCAACCTCACCTGCACGTGGTGCACCCTGCTGAGTAACGAACGAGGCAATGGCGATAGCGGGGTGGTAGGGTTTTACAGCCTGACTGGGTCGCAACCACCATGTATATGGCGAAAAAGCCCGTCATAGTGATTCGCTTTTGCGGGTCGCGTTTCGGGATCAGCCTGTGCATATCCAACTTTTTGCAGGCCGGCATGACAGTAGCGACCGGCGATTGACAGTATGTCACTCGGTGCTCGCCATTGTTTTTGGATTGTACTATGCTTACCATCAGGCACAGTGCAGTCACTTTGCCGTGCTAGTATAAAAAAAAAAAAACCGTCACGCTCGCACACACGTGTTTAACTTAAAAAAGGCTCGACCTTTTTTTGGAAATTCTAAAGTTCAGCTCGACCTCTTTTGGGAAATTTTATACACGCATGTCATTTCATAGTCGATATAGACGAACAATCGTCTAGAATTCAAGAATTAGAGTTGTGTACTCCTTGTCAGACTATAAACATGTTTGATGACCACTGGAACAGAAGTATACACGATTCGAGCGTGACGATTTTCATTCGTTCACAACACGTTCAACAAGATTTCACTTTAAAAACAATTTCCAATAGTATTTTTTATACAATTATTGTTCTATATAGATTAGATACATTACTTATAAACCACCTGTATACAAAATTTTCCAAGAAAAGGTCAAGCCTTTTTTGAGTTAAACCCGTATACAAACAGATATACAGACAAATATTTTCTATCGTTATATTCGTGTTCAGTCGCTTCTCTCTTTTTTAATTATTACATATTTTTTTAATCAACTTTAACGTACAGAGAGCACTATAGATTTAGAGATGTAGATATACCTGCATAACACCATCCCAGGTCTGAACCAAGCCCGTAGAACTCTTCACCGGTATAGTGCCTTCACCGGACTCTAATTTAGTCCTCAGCTGCCCTCGGGCTAATCTGTAATAAAGAAAAGAAAATTATAACAGAAAATAAACCCGACTTCAAACAAGTTTACTCTAAAGGACTACCGATAGAAGTGAAAACTCAAAATAATGGAATGTATGAATGACAATATTTAAATTACAGAATTTGTTTATTAAAATTATTGATATTAGTGTGGTTTTCATATCTATTGGCACTCGGAGCAATAATTACATACATTTTTATAAAGTCCGTTAATCAATAATACGTATGATTACATGTACACAGGCTCCTGTACTACGCGTCGCTAGTCTGACGTAAGCCGCGTAGGTGCAATACGTTCGGCCATGCTTCGATAGCATGTCATGACGCGAAATTATAAATTTATCTCCTGCCAAAAGAGTACCGCTGACACGCCTAAACAAGTTTTCACTTAATGAACTCAAGAACGCATTCAATCTTACTGTATTTTTGCCAAAACTATGCATGATCAGTCATTTAATAACAGGGAGAGTGAGTCATTGGGTTTAGTGAAAGGGTAGAAACAATTCTATAATGGCAAGACTATGAGCCCCTTTGTAACACGGAATATGAAACACTGGGCGCATTGCAAAATTCGAGACACAATGACTAATAGACCTGATGAGACACTGTATCTAGAAAGGTGAGTCACCTTTATATTGGTCAATGCGGAGATGAGGAGCATGTAAAAGTGGCATACTACGAATAATGTGTAAAAGCGAGTCACCGTGTCTGACATTGGTAAAGTAAGTACTTTTAGCTAGAAAGCTAGCTGCAGTGTATAATCTGTGGAAGTGAGTCACTGTGTCTGTGCGTCTACTGACCGGTTGGGGTGCTTGTCGGGCTCGGGCTCGTTCTGCTCGTGCGGGCTGAAGATCCTGCCGTCGCCGCAGGGCGCGGTGCTCACGTACAGGTGCACCTGCCGGTTCGACCGTAATTGGTACCCGCCGCCCACAGCCGGCTCCAGGTCCGACCACGGTATCGGCACCCGAGGGTCTGTCACACCACATACACCATTATACCATCACACAACGATCTCTATTGTATCGACAACATCATTACACATGACACAAAGTCCTCTACCATGCCTGTCTGTTCTCCATTAGCTCTAAAAGTACTGAATGCATTTCCATGTGGTTTTCATCAGTAGATCAAGTGATCATGAGGAAGGTTTAGGCTACATAATTTGTCAAGGTTTATCAGTAGCCTCGGGAATGTCACACCACATACACCATTATACCATCACACAACAACCTCTATTGTATCGACGACATCATAACACATGACACAAACTCCTCTACCATGTCTGTCTGTCCACAATAAGCTCTAATACTACTGAATGCATTTCCATGTGGTTTTCACCAGTAGATCAAGTGATTCATGAGGAAGGTTTAGCTACATAATTTGTCAAGGTTTATCGGTACCCTCGAGAATATCACACCACATACACCATTATACCATCACACAACGATCTCTATTGTATCTACAACATCATTACACATGACACAAAGTCCTCTACCATGTCTGTCTGTCCACAATAAGCTCTAATACTACTGAATGCATTTCCATGTGGTTTTCACCAGTAGATTCAAGTGATCATGAGGAAGGTTTAGCTACATAATTTGTCAAGGTTTATCAGTAGCCTCGGGAATGTCACACCACATACATCATTATACCATCACACAACGATCTCTATTGTATCTACAACATTATTACACATGACACAAAGTCCTCTGCCATGTCTGTATGTTCGCGATAAGCTGTAAAACTACTGAATGCATTTCCATGTGGTTTTCACCAGTAGATCAGGTGATTCATGAGGAAGGTTTAGGTACATCATTTGTAAAGGTTTATTAGTACCCTCGGGAATGTCACACCACATACACCATTATACCATCACACAAGAATCTCTATTGTATCGACAACATCATTTCACATTATAAAACAAAGTCCACTACCACGTGTCTGTCTGTTCGCATTAAACTCAAAAACGATTTTCACCAGTGGATAAAGTGACTCATGAGGAAGTTTCACATATATAATTTGTCAAGGTTTTTTTTATGATCAGGGCAGGACAACGTGCCCTGGGCCCGCTAGTAAATATAAAAAAAAATACCCGGTTGTGAAGCGTACATCAACAGCTGCGAGTAGAGGTGTCGCTGCAGGCATCTCCTAGCTGCGACCTGGTGACCCCAAACATAAAAAAAATATATATATATAATTCACACACAGTAGAAGTGAAACTTAGTATTCTGATTAATTTCTAAGAGAATGAGATGAATACACTATGGGGGTGGTAGAAATTCGTTTTATTTTATATTCATTTCATATTAATAACTAGCCTCTGTCCGCGACTTCGTCCGCGTGGAATGGTTACTTTGTACTAACGCTAACACGCAGCGGAGGCTCTCAAAAGGAAATACCCCCCGATTTTGAAACATTCTTCATTGGTGTTCCGCTCCTATTGGTGTTAGTGTGATGATATATACTATTGAAGTACAAAAGCTGGGTCAGGGAAAATCAACACTTTGTAGGTACTTGTCACTGTTTAATCGGGCAGAGCTTCGCCTTACAATGCTTGGTATATAAGAAGTGTGCAGATAGCACCGACATCTTGCCTTTTATTGGCCGAACTTATGTAAGTCAAAGCAATGAATGTTTATATATAATTCTACAAAATAATCAAAGTAACCCAAAAATAATTAATAACGAACAAATTAATGTTATTTAAACAATGCAACCATTTTATACAATTATTCGTATTTATGTATCTCTAATATATTTCGAAATGTGGATCAGCGACATCTTGCCTTTCATAGGCCGAACTATGCAAGTTAAAGCAATTATTATTTACACTTAATTCCACACAAAAATAATAAATAACGAACAAAATAATGTTATATAACCAATTCAATCATTTTGTACAACTATTCTTATCATATTATTGCTATTCTTATTTACGTATCTTTAATATGTTTCAATATACGTGTGTAGATCAGCGACATCTTGCCTTTTATAGGCTGAACTAGAAAAACTCAAAGCAATTACTATTTACTCGTAAATCCGCAAAATAATTTATGTAATACAATAATAATCAAATTAGTGTTATTACAGTAATATATGAAGTCTATAATTAATGTTATTTATGTGCTGTCTTATATAATTAATGTTATTTATGATGTATTATTAACATGGCGGCGCTAGCGTCAGCGGTCCGGTCGTGTTGTAGTCTCGCTTTCCGGATGCCATGCAATAGCACCGGAGGTGGATGATAACAATATACTATATCCTTCCTCGATAAATGAGCTATCTAACATTTAGACCAGTACTTCCTGAGATTAGCGCGTTCAACCAAATTAGTTAAAGATTACTAGTCTTCTCTCATACTTAACCCGAGCCTAAGTCATTAAAATTACAATAACTCTTGATAGAATGGACCGATTTTAATGGATGGCTATGTTACACTCGAGGATATGCTTTATGATTTTATGGTTTTATTGTGAACCAAGTACTTTAACAGTGATGCGTGTTCATACATACAGACAGACAATTCTAAAACCGAGTGAAACATTTTTTTTTTCTTACACGACTCTTTTTAAAGTGAGTGATAGTCACTGCGATCCAAAAGAAACATAATGTGCTATAGATTTATCCGTCTCTCTTTCACTCTCCCTCTCTTTGTATATATTTCCAGTACATTAAGAATATACTATTTACATATAATTATAGCTCCGAGTGCCAATAGATGTGAAAACCACACTAATATTAATAATTTCAAAACATAAGTCATTAAATTCAAGTATCGTCATTCACACTATAATTAATATAAAAATTCAAAAGAAAACACATTTATTCCATTGTTTTGAGTTTTCACTTCTATCGACAGTTTTTATGACTGCCTCGAATTTTTTTTAAATATAAATCTATCCAAGTATGTATGCAATGAAAAAACGAGACGTACCTCAGCGTGGCAATCATTGAGGGCACGTCCTCGGACTGACATGTATTCCCCGGACACGCACTTTGTCCCTGTTGTTACCGCTATAACCTGCAAACCAACAAACTCTTATCATATCTATATATATACACTAGCTGTGCCCGCGACTCCGTCTACGTGGAGCCTAATGTAAATGCGCCGTGCGTTCTGGACGCCACTGAAGGGGGTATTCTATTCTATTGTTAGTGGACTGTATTTTGCGGGGATGCTAAATTGATCAGATGCGATGGAGACAGGACTAGGAAGGAAACTTGGCACACACCTTGTGGCGCTGCGGTTTCCACGTGGCTAGCCGCCTAGGTGATATTCACGTTGCACTCTGACGGACACTAAAGTACAGATTCAGAGAATCTCACACCACAATTATTGTTTATAAAAGTATCAGCACGCACTATATGCGGAGCGATGCGTTTTCTTACTAACTCGACCAGGTGAAATTAAACTGTTTTGCACGCGACGCGGTAACGACTACGGCGTGTTCGACGCGCTTCGAGTCTTGTATACATGTATGTGCCACAGGAAGGGGTAATTAGGCGGGGATGGAAAGTGTCGCGATCTGATCACCATATTGCGTTAAATTTAAAATATATAAAGCGGCGCAATCAACAGCGACTAATAAAATCATCTGAATGTCCATTTACTTATCTACTTAACTCGAACCGTCATTTGAATTACAATAAATTATGATGGAGTGGACCGATTTTAATGAAACAAAGACTAAGTTACTCCCCAAGATAATCTTTATGATTTTTCTTATAAGAGGTTTTACTGTGAACCCGGTACTTTAGCAGTGATACGTGTTCATACGTGCAGACAGACAGACAGACATTTCAGAAAATGATTAAAATATATTCTATTTGGTTGTATTAATAGGTGGTAGAGCTACGGTGAAGGCTCGCCCGGGGTAGTACCACCCTCTCACAGAACACCGACGTGAAGTAACGGGGCTTGCATTGTTGCGTTTCGTTCCGTCAGTGAGAGCGCCGGAGTTACCTACCTCCCTTCTCCCTTTCCCTTCCACTTTTCCCCACCCCCTTCCCCATACACAGGCTGGCAACGCACATGCGACTCCGCTGGTGTTGCTAGTGTCTATGGACGGTGGTGATCACTTAACATCAGATGACACACGAGTTCGTTTGCCTGCCATGACATAAAAAAAATATATATATATATATATATTACTTATCCCTAGAGACCGACAACAATTTTTTCCAAAAAATCGAAAACGCACTAATCTCAGGAACTACTGTTCTGATTTGAAAAATGTTGTCTGTGTTAGTTAGTTCATTTATCGAGGAAGGCTATAGGTTATATATCATTACGCTAAGAACAATAGGAGCGGAGCAACAATGAATAATGTTTCAAAATCCAGGTTTGTGTCAGCGTTAGCCCAAAGTAACTATTCCAGAAGATAGTTCCAATATATGGTTAAGTGTTGCCGCAGTTAGGTCACGGACCAAGTACTAATTGTGAGTACAAAAAAAAAATAGTTTAAAAAAACTAAAAAAACACGCTTTCATAAAAAATCCAACTAAAAAACAGAAAATAAAATTTAATAAATTAGAATAGTGTAAATTAGAAATAAATGTATATTTTTGTAAAAATCGACAAAAATGATAAAAATACTGATCTGGAGTGATCTGATAAATCTGGAGGTGCTGATATTAACAGTGTGCATGTTAATTAAATTAAATTTTGTTTTCTGTTTTTTTTTTAAAGCGTGTTTTTTTAAACTATTATTTATTTTTCATTTTTTAGTTACATTTTTTTAACTTCTTTTTTCGGATTATTGCATTGTCATCGACCTTTGACAGGTGTGCAAAGTTTGAATGAAATCTGATCGTTCAAAATAGGACAAAATCGAGCTCAAAGGGGTCGGTTACAAACATACATACATACAGGTGAAGCTAATAAAAGCGTGTTTAAAATATGTTAGCATCGGGGCGGAACGTGCATCGTCACCAGCTAGTAAAATACGAATTTGTAAAACTTTGTTCATGAATACACAGTCTTAAATGTTTCTGATGTGTTTTCTTTCGAGAAAACCTAGAAGCCGAACACAGACAAGCAGAACGTGGTCAAAGTCGGGGGGTGGTTACTAGTTTATGATTTACCTTGGCTCCCTCTATCCTGAGGTCCGTGGTGATGACGATGCCAGCGAGGACTTTCCTCTTGGACCGGAGCACGTCGTTCTTCGTCAGCTCGCTGAACTTCTCATTCACCAAACTGTCAACGTTTTTACACATCTAAATATATAAAAATCCAGTGAGATGATGTTTGTCCACGATCAACTCCGAGACTACTCCACCGATCTTCATGAAACGCGTTAGCGCCATCTATTATTTTTTAACCGACTTCAAAAAAAGGAACAAACATAAAAAAAAATAAAAAAAATACAGACGAATTGTTAACCTCCTCCTTTTTTTGAAGTCGGTTAAAAAATAATAGATGGCGCTAACGCGTTTCATGAAGATCGGTGGAGTAGTCTCTTGTTACCTCATAACTTTGGACTGGGTGAACCGATTTTGATTATTCTTTTTTTATTTGAAAGCTGGTACTTCCAGTGTGGTCCCATTTCAATTTGGTACAGTTCCGACAACGGCATTCAGTGCAAAACCGTATAAGTTTCAAATTTGCATTAAGTATGTACACGACAAATAGACGAATAACTCAATATTACGCTAACAGGTTTCGATGATTCATTTTTTATTGAAAAGGATGTACTGCAAGGGTAGTTTGATGAGAGTTTGGTTAGGTTCTGATTATGGGATCCGTGGCAAAGTAAGAAAACTTTCAAGAAACGAGCCTACTCCTTTCTTAAGGGCCGGCAACGCATCTGTGTTTCCTCTCGTGTCGCAATTGTCCATGGGCGGCCGTGATCACTTACCATCAGGTGACCCGTATGTTCGTTTGCCACCAATATTATAAAAAAAACTCTTCAATTCTTAGGAGCCTATTGTGCTTATGTTCGTTCCTGTGTTGCAACATGACGCAAGCATTGTAATTACATTACTTAAGGTGTATAATGTGTGAAGCGATGGTAGCCGAGTTGGTGGTAGAAACTATCGCGGATTACTGAAAAGGTTGCGTTCGTACCAAACGTTACTTATTGTACAACCAATTGAAACCATATCGCATACCATACCGCAAAAATGCGCATATTTTAATATACTTAAGGCGGAACGGAGTTCGCGGGCACTGCTAGTAAAATATATTTATGTACACTAAAAATGGAAAAATAAAGTAAATTTTCAAAAAAAAGTATTAACCGACTTCAATATCAATCAAAAACCCATAAGGCACTAAAAAGCGGAAAATAAATAGTTTATCAAAAATAAAACATATGAATATGTGTGCTACCTAGAGATGTACTGGAAGTCGGTACCAACCAAAATTTTTGTATTACAGAGACGCGAGAGTGGACTTAAACTTTGTACCTGTAGATGATATGATTTTCGGTTTGGTTGGCACCGACTTCCAATAAATCTCTATACGAAATATATATAAGGGTTGTTGAGGTATGTATGCTTGGTACACATATATGTTTCAACAACTCATATATGTATGAATAGTTAGCTTAGCTTAGGTTCTTTGTGGGGGGAGCAGCGCCGCATTCTGGCGGCGGCCGTGGGAACGGACTTATCGCTGCCGAGCGTGGTTTCGGCCATGCGGGACGACCTCCTCGCAGAAGGAGGTGGCGGAGAGGGCCCGCGAGGCAGACCCTGAAAGCGGCCGTATCCGCCAAAGGAGGACAGGCAGGAGGAGAAGGCGCTTCGCCCAACTCCTCCTGCCACCGTAGCCGGACCTGAGGGGATGGGCCGGGGGGCCCATCTCCTCATTGCACAGGTCCGGCGGACGAGGGGGGGCAGCCGGTGTGTACCCGGTCTGTCCCTCTATAGGTAGGAGCCCGGCGATCACCTTCCGCCGGGCGGACCGTGGGGGCGGCTCTACAAGGTTGATTAGCTTGTTCGATCCCTTGCCGCCCCCACAAAACGGTCTGTCGGTACACCGTGGGGTTTTAGTCTGTGCGAGTCGGACATAACCCACCCTCTCCCCCGGGGGGTGGCGTATCCATAAGGGATTTCCCCACGTTAAAAAACAAATTGCATGTATCAGGCAACAGCCAAAACCGAGGTGTGCCGCGCACCCTTGAGCTAGTTGTCAAAGTAAAATCGGCTGAGTGCCTTAAGTGCTCGCCTTAGTAGCCCGGTGAAGCTGTTAACGGGACGAGTTGATTTTCCATAGATAAAATCTTTCGTTAAGCTCTGCGGTCAACAAATCTAAGTTTTAAGTATATGCAATGGCATATACGTATCCAACGATTACTTCATATTTTCACTATCTGTTTACGAACATTACCCGGACGACAGTGTATACGATGTGTGGTGATTGTGGCGGAATCGCAGAACCATCCCAGACTTTAATCAAGAACCAGGTAAGTTCCGTTCAAAATCCTATCGCTAATTAATATAATAATTACTAACTAGCGGGCACGATAGGGGTTGTCCCGCTCTGATTATAAATAAAAAAAAATCCAATGCCAAATTATATACCAAAACGTTCCTCATAAATCACTTTATCAAGTGGTGAAAACCGCTTGAAAATCCGTTCGGTAGTTTTTGAGTTTGTCGCGAACAGACAGACAGACAGACGCGGTAGGGCACTTTTTTTTATACTATGTAATAATGATTTTCATAAATTTCCGCCAAAACGTTTGCATTTATGTTTTTTTTTTTTTATGTCATAGGTGGCAAACGAACAGGTGGGTCACCTGCTGTTAAGTGATCACCAAGTGCGTTGCCATCTTTTGTAGGGAAGGGTTAGGGGAGGGAAAGGGAGAGGAGAGAGGAAGGGAGGTGGGTCTCCGGCGCTCTCACTGACCGAACGAAACGCAACAATGCAAGCACTGTTACTTCACGTATAATATATAATATATATCACGATATATATAATATATATAGGATATTTCTATGTATGATTCGGTGCAACTTGAGAGATAGGATAATTTATATATCGATTAAATTATCTCTATTATTTGCCTATTGTGCCTTGGACACGTCAGCACACCAGTACATTTGAATCAAATAAGGATCAGGGATCACTCTATTTGTGAATGTGGCTTAGAGGACGGATCACATATTTTTTAATTGCCCTAGAAACAGAGTCTCTCTCTATGATGTTCTACCTCCTTCTATTCCCCGTCCTACTAACATTATGTGTCTCTTAACCCTTGTTACGGATAATCATTTAATTCTAGAATGCTTGTCGAAATTTATTAATACCAACAAAATTAAACTTTAGATTTTAGTGTGATGCTCCTGTGTACGTCTGTATTTCTAACAATATGTTGTAAGTTTAGTTTACATGTGCTCTCTTTGTGGTATCTGTTCGTAGATAGCCCGGTCTGGATATAAAGATAATTGTTTAATTGTCTGGTGCAATCTCCATTGTTTATGACTCCATTCACTTGACATTGGCAAAATTGTGTGCGCACACATGTTGCCATTTTAAAAAAGAAGAGGAAGTAGAAGAAGACCTCAATATTTTTAAATTACAAATTAAATCATTGTCAATGTTGATTATTTCAATCGATCAATCAAAATATCCTTTATTCAATTTAGGCCATGAGAAGGCGCTTATGAACGTCAAAGCTACCACCGGTTCGGGTAAACAACCCACTCATCGAGAAGAACCGACAAGAAACTCGATTTGGTTTATCTTTAAACTCTATCTGATTTATTTTTCCATATCATATATTTGTACAGTAACATAAATATTCAAATTTGTTATTAGTGGATGCACAGAGAGGGGCGTCATTTCCAGACGTCACAATCGTTCACGTATTGATCCACCCTATAATAATCTTTAGATATTATAACCCGCTTGACATGGTTCTTGAACTCGCTATCAGGCAAATCGGTAATGTGTTTTGGTACACTTTGTTATAGAACCTAACACTATTACCTAAAAAACTGTCTTTGGACTTAGTGAGCCTGAAGCATGGAATGACCATTTTATTGCTGTTTCTAGTATTTAAATTATGCTGGTCTTTTACTAGATCAAGACATTGTTATTGATTAATAAGTCTGGGCTATAGTTATCTGTCAACGATGTAAATTAAAGCGCCATCTGTGCGAAACTGATGAAAGTTTCAACACTAATAACTACATGGAGATCAGTGGTCGAGTAGTTTCCGAGTTCACCGTGGAAAAAAAAATATGACATAAAATTTTTTTTTTTTTATACTATAGGAGGCAAACGAACCGGTGGGTCACCTGATGTTAAGTGATCACCACCGTCCATAGACACTTGCAATACCAGGGGAGTCGCAAGTGCGTTGCCGGCCTGTGTTGTTGGGGGGGGGAGGGGAGGGGAGGTGGGTCTCCGGCGCTCTCACTAACCGAACAATACAAGCACAGTTACTTCACGTCGGTTTATTGTGAGAGGGTGGTAGTACCCCGGACGAGCCGACCCATTCATGCTGAAACCAGTAATAGCTTCAGCGTGGTGTAGCGACACAGTATAGCGCATGTATAGCAATTTGCATGCGTAGACAAATTGCGAGGCACACGCCCGACGCTGCTGGCCGCAGTCCCCTCCAACCGATCGTAGAATACGTCCGTGTAAACATTTGTATTAATAATTGTTTCAGTTAATGTTATAAATAAATACCATTGTATGAGATAACAGTGTCTTTATTGACCTCACCGATTAATTGGTAAAGTGGCTTTACCATATACGTAACCTATATATCTAAGAAGAAAGATATCAAAATGCTTTTAAACTACATACTATAAGAAATACCGTAGTATAAATACTTAAGTATACATTTACTCATTTTGATATACGATTAGACGGAGACAGACTCTTAATACATACTTACACAACCAAAGTTACGTTAAACGTGTAAAGAAAATTTCTCCCTACCGCGCACATAAGAAGTCTCACATTAAAAAAAATTGTTTTTTTTTTATGTCATACATGGCAAACGAACAGGTGGGTCACCCGATGTTAAGTGATCACAACCGTCCATGGACACTAACAACACAGAGGAGTCGCAAGTGCGTTGCCACCCTTTGGGGGAAGGGTTAAGGGAGGTAGAGGGAGAGGAGAGAGGAAAGGGGAGGGGAGATGGGCCTCCGGCGCTCTCAGTGACCGAACGAAACGCAACAATGCAAGCACTGTTACTCCACGTCGGTTTTCTGTGAGAGGGTGGGTGGTAGTACCCCGGACGAGCCGACCCATTCATGCTGAAACCAGTAATAGTTTCAGCGTAGCTCTACCACCATCAAAACTTGCATACTTACTTCCCAATGAGATCTGCGAGGGTCTGTGACAGGTAGCCCGAGTGCTGGGTGGGACGTTCCACCTGACTCCTGCCTTCCTCCAGCACGGCCAGAGCGCTCCTCGCTGCTGCCAACTTCGCCAGCTTCTTACTCGACCCTGGTGATAATTTTAATATACATTTGAAATGACATGCGCTTCTCGTGTGCAAATCGTTTAATGATTTATTCTAATAATCTTAATTTACAATTCCCAAAAGTATCCGGTTTTAATAAAATAAAGGTGCTGGCCACCTACGAGTTGTGAGGACGATAATGTATATCGGCGCCTACCCACGTTAGCGCGTCATTCGGTCACGCCTCTCTCATAATACTCTGCTTGTTTCGGTATAAAAGCAGCGGAGCGTACGCCGTTAAATCAGCACATCCGATATACATCATTTGTGAATCATGCAATTTCAATTGTATAATTCACAAATAATTATGTATGAATAGCTTAGCATAGTTTAGCTAGGTCAGAACTGGGTTTTCGGCAACAGCCCAAGCTGAGGTGTGTCGCACACCGCTGAGCTAGTTGCCTGAATAAATTCGGCCGAGTGCCTTAAGCTGATTTTCATTTACCACCATTAGATAGAGTGATTCACGAGGAAGTATATCGAGGACGAATCTGCTAGTATGTCTATAAAAATATGTCGTGCTATGTTACGTATAATGAAAAGATAAACCAAATCGAGTTTATTGCCAGTTCTTCTCGATGAGTGGGTTGTTTATAAGAACCGTTGTTGGCGACGCAGCGTAAATTTAGCGAAATATAAAAATGTGTTGGCAATTCTTGTGTACCCAATTTTTTGTGTTAATTTGTGTTTTTCATGATAATTAGTAGGAATTGCGGAATAATTGTATTATATTAATTGTTTTAAAGCTAAAAAGCATATATAGCAATAAAAATTAACGTAGAATCTTTGAAATTGTAAATGTAAACATTCTGTATCGTATTACGTAAAAAGTTAAAACTTATGGAATTTGTTAGTAAATTATGTGTTAAATAATGTATAATTGTATAAAATAGCAATAAAAAGCAATGAAAATATATAAAAAGGCCAAAAAAGGCCAAAGTGAAAAATAGAACTTTGTCGTAAAAACATATATTTTTCGTGTATAACTTTTTAGGTATTTATCGTATAATTAAGCTAATTATTGCATTGTATCGAGCCTTCCGAGACGAATCTATTGATATATAACACATAATTATTATAATTGTAATTAAGAAAATATTTGGTAAAATATCGCAAATTCATAGTAAAAATAACGATGTAAACAAGTAAAAATCGTAAGAGCCACCGCGGCTCTCATTACGGTATAGCCTCGAACTACTTAAGCTCGACGGGGGCCCCGTAAAATCGTGGCAGGTTCTTAGCTAATCAGACCATCTACAACAGAGTGTCAATCGTAAGAAGATCATCGGAAATTCATCGTTCGCCGTGAGTCATCGGATTCAAGCCGTCGCTACGCATCGAAGCGCTGCTACGCCAGGAAGAACCCGCGTTTTCGGTCTGATCCGTGGCTACTGGCCTGCCTGTTCTGCGACCTGTACCCGAGTACAGTGAACGCTGTAACCGCGATTCGCGTAATTGTAAGGACTATTGTGTGAACGTCGAATAAATTCCCCTTCGGTGAAGCGTGCAGTTTGGTGTTGCCCGCCAGCGTCCCGGATCCTTTCCCTTTCACCCTCTACCCTTACCCTCTCCCTAATCTCCTACCCCCTAGCACCCGTGACTGGGCCCGGTCGTGGGTATTCGGGGGTTCCGTCCCTTTTAACCGTTATAGTCTTATTTTTAATATGATTATTGAACTCACTATCCGAGAAATAGGTAACGTACTCGTATGCTACTAAATGATAAATAACTCACCGTAACCTTCAAACTTCTGGTCGCTGATCTGACAGACAACTTTGAACCTCATACTGTGGGCGAGCTGTGATGGTGCTGGAATAAAACATAAATACACTTTCGAGACACTAAAACAATAGAGGCACAGTGCGGTGCACTATGCCTGACCGTAGATGCAGAGCTACAAAGGGGGGGGGAGCTGAAGGTGGGCCTCCGTCGCTCTCACTGGCGGAAAGAAACGCAACAATGCAAGCACTGTTACTTCACGTCGATGTTTCTGTATGTTCGGGCATAAATTGGTTGGGGGTAGCCGAAATTATTATTTTTTTTGACACATTGCTTGTCAACGGACAATCGGGATGATCGGGCACTTACTCGCGGACTTGCTCGGCGGCACTTGTTCGAAACTTGCGCTTACACTCGGACCCGCTCTATACGAGCGACACGGCGGCTCGGAATTTATATTTGTGCATTGTGTGTGTACGTGTTGGACCACTGGTGCTCTCACCATCGGCAACGGCGGCGAAGAAAACATTATATCAAGTAAGTGAGCGTTTTATCCCGGTTATAAAGAGATATACTTTCGGCATATATTTTTCCAGGGGTATCTACCTCCAGCCAATTTTAAAATATACAGTCCACTTCCTAGGCTAGGTACCCCGATCAGTGTGGGTGTGGTGGTTGCCACCCCACTGTATGTCGGGTGGTAGTGGTGAGAGCCACTCACACTGAAACCAGAAATAGCATCAGCGTGGCTCTACCACCTACAATAATTTATATTATACTTGCGGTCCCGGCGTACGTTGTCCTGCTTAGATAATTTAAAAAAAATCTAAAATTCAACCGCAGCGCCACCTACCGGGTCCAAATGTGAATCTAAACCATTCTCGAAGCCACTGGAACCCGCACACAATTTCCTCAAAATCGGTCCAACCGTTTAAGAGGAGTTCAGTGACATACACATGTACAGAAGAAATTTATATGTAAAGAAGATAATATTATAAAAACAAAATTATAAGGATAGATTATGATAGATAGATTATAAGTCTTATAAAAAAACATAGATACCTTCGACAGCTTCCAAGGGTGATCCATCACCAAACGTACAGTCGAACGTTAGGCCTGGATAGTTCTCATAGAGAATATTTATGGGACTCTTGCTGACCGAAGAGGTGGTGGTAGGTCCGAACAGGGTCGAACCCGGCGTTGTCGATGACGGAGCTGTTATGGAATACGGTTGATTCACTGTGAAATTAAGTATAAAACAATTCATAATAATCAGCAATCTTTTTGAAAGAGTTCTTGGTGGGATCTTGGTACTTCATGTAGTGAATTTTATATTTTATTAGCTCCTCCCTGCTACTTCGTCCTTTGGGTTAACGCTAAAACGCAGTGAAAGCACTCAAAAGGAAAAAAACAACCTAATTTTTAAACATTCTTCAATTGGTGCTCCGGTGGTGGGCTTAGCGTGATGATATTTAGCCTATAACCTTCCTCGATAAATTAGCTATATAGCACTGAAAGAATTTTTCAAATCGAACCAGTAGTTCCATAGATTAGTGCGTTCAACTAAACAATCAAACAAGCCCTCCAGCTTTTATGTTAAATTAAATGCAGGAGTCGCCCAATTTCCTGTATCACCACATATTATAAAACGAAGTCCTCTGTCGCGTCTGTCTGTCTGTTCGCGATAAAAACAAAAACTATTGAACGGATTTTCATACCAATCAATTTCATACCTTACCATACCATACATACATTCAACACCGTATTCAATAATACATAGAATAGAGTGATTTACCAGGAAGGTTTAGATATATAATTTGTCAAGATTTTTTGTAAATTGGTTGAAATATAAGGATATTAATATAACTGAGGCATATAAAATCAAAAACAGCTAAGTGCATAGAGGCCAAATTTGCAGGAAACGAAAAAAATGTTTATCTATTCTCAGAGTTGGAGTTTTACTTATATTCAAAGTTTCAATTATAGGGAGTGGCATATGCTATTGGTTTTGCCTGCCTATGGCCTGATATCAGCTCTAAAAGAGAAGTTCAAGGAATTAAAAAATGAAAATCCCTTAAGTGTATTTTATTCTTACTTTACTTCTTGTTTGATGACTTGGTTGTACTTAAATGTATTTGATCCCAAAAAACAATTTTAAAACGAAAATGAAAAGGCTTTAGCTGTATTTTGATTCTTGTAGGAATTAAATGGTGATTTGCAACCAATGATAGACTAGATGGCTCCATACTCGGTTCAGTTTTAGAACTCGTGGCACTTAGCTGTCTTTGATTCTATATGCCTCAACTATAAAATATAATATAAAAAAAGATAACAAAACAATAGAAGGAAGCATACGATGCCGCGAGTATCGAGTAGTTACTTTTAACTTTAGATGGACAGACTTTACAGATGGACCGATTCAATTATGGACAAGGAAATCGTTCATTCAATATAAATGGGTTATCTTACTACATAATTTAAATTTTATCTTATAATGGATACCATTATAGTTCGTGAGTTGTCGTTTGACCCCCAAACTGTTGTCCTACACACAGCGCTTTTTGTCTTTAGGACAATAACTTGAAACATAAAAATATAAACTGAGAAATTATTAGTTCCTTATAAAAAAAATGAGATGACAGATGCCAAAGCATTCCAAAGAGAACTGTAAAAGCGATAGATGGAAGAAAATAGCAACTCCAATTCTTGTATTAAATAATTCTTTTTTTTAACTTTATTGGTTTCACCCAAAGGTATTTAGGTGGTAGCAAGAAAGAGAGGGGTGATCACAATATAATAGGAGTCACTTCTCATTCCCTTGACATAAGCATTATATAAAAGTCACCAAAATTTATCGGCCATGATGTAAATGCAAATCAGAGAGTCGTGATGATTTCAAAGTCCCTTAAATGCCTTATGATTTACGATTACATGCTTTACAACATTATCGAAAGCTTTGATAGCAGACTCCTTCTCCTGACAGCGTAATTAGTTTTAGAGTCTATGCGATTTTAACACTAAACTTTACACTGTTAATGATCGGTGACTCCAATAATTTTTAATAGAATATGCGAGATATCGTTTTCGTAGCATTCGCGGTAAGATGGAAGCGTAAGTGATTGGAAGGAACGAAGGGATGCTTGTGCGTTCGGAAACTTAAATAAATAATGGGCGCCAACAAATGGTGTTACTTGAAATTTAACTAAATTCCTAATGAACTACACACTTAAAATTCCAAACAAAGCTCAGAATGTAAAAATAATAGGTTAAAATGTCACTCGAAAATATGCTTTACGTTGTCCCACCCTCATAATAAAAAACAACTATAACAAATTGTATACCTAAGCCTTCCTCAAGAATCAATCTATCTACTGCTGAAAACCTAATTAAAATTCGTTGAGTAGTTTTTCGAGTTTATCGCAAACAGACAGACAGACTGACAGACGTAGCAGAGAACTTTCGTTTTATATAAAAAATAAAGATGTTTTTTTTTTAAAGGGTTTATTATAAACTCAGTACTTTAGCAGTGTTGCATGTTCAAACAAACAGACAGACTTAAAATGATTGAAATATTTATAGTTATATTTTATGACTTATTCCTAGACACATATAACAATTTTTTTTACAAATATCTAAAAGTACAGATACCTTAATTTTACATTTTTATTATATGTATATACTAAGGGGCCCAGCAGACGATGTCGCGCCCTGATTATGAAAAAAAAATCTGGACAAATGATATACCAAAACATTCCCCATGAATCATTTTATCCAATAAAGCCGCATGAAAATCCGTTCAGTAGGTTTTGAGTTTATCACGAACAGACAGACAGACAGACGCGGTAGGGGACTTTCTTTTATACTATGTAATGATTCCTAGTCACTCATAAAAAAGGGTGTGTGTACTTATGTACACGCGTTAGAAGTTATACTTCTTTGGCGTAACAAGATAAAAATCTTTTCAAAAATTTTATCTTTCGCTTTAATGTACACGCGTTAGAAGTTATACTTCTTTGGCGTAACAAGATAAAAATCTTTTCAAAATTTTTATCTTTTGCTTTACTTTTTGTTTATAGAATAAAGTAAATTTTCAGAAAAAAGTATTAACCGACTTCAATATCAATCAAAAACCCATAAGGCACTAAAAAGCGGAAAATAAATAGTTTATCAAAGTAACCAAATGAAATAAAACATATGAATATGTGTGCTACCTAGAGATGTATTGGAAGTCGGTGCCAACCAAACCGAAAATCATATCATCTACATAAGTACAAAGTTTAAGTACGGTTAAAAAGAGACACCTCCTTTTTTTGAAGTCGGTTAAAAAGAGACACCTCCTTTTTTTGAAGTCGGTTAAAAAGAGACACCTCCTTTTTTTGAAGTCGGTTAAAAAGAGACACCTCCTTTTTTTGAAGTCGGTTAAAAAGAGACACCTCCTTTTTTTGAAGTCGGTTAAAAAGAGACACCTCCTTTTTTTGAAGTCGGTTAAAAAGAGACACCTCCTTTTTTTGAAGTCGGTTAAAAAGAGACACCTCCTTTTTTTGAAGTCGGTTAAAAAGAGACACCTCCTTTTTTTGAAGTCGGTTAAAAAGAGACACCTCCTTTTTTTGAAGTCGGTTAAAAAGAGACACCTCCTTTTTTTGAAGTCGGTTAAAAAGAGACACCTCCTTTTTTTGAAGTCGGTTAAAAAGAGACACCTCCTTTTTTTGAAGTCGGTTAAAAAGAGACACCTCCTTTTTTTGAAGTCGGTTAAAAAGAGACACCTCCTTTTTTTGAAGTCGGTTAAAAAGAGACACCTCCTTTTTTTGAAGTCGGTTAAAAAGAGACACCTCCTTTTTTTGAAGTCGGTTAAAAAGAGACACCTCCTTTTTTTGAAGTCGGTTAAAAAGAGACACCTCCTTTTTTTGAAGTCGGTTAAAAAGAGACACCTCCTTTTTTTGAAGTCGGTTAAAAAGAGACACCTCCTTTTTTTGAAGTCGGTTAAAAAGAGACACCTCCTTTTTTTGAAGTCGGTTAAAAAGAGACACCTCCTTTTTTTGAAGTCGGTTAAAAAGAGACACCTCCTTTTTTTGAAGTCGGTTAAAAAGAGACACCTCCTTTTTTTGAAGTCGGTTAAAAAGAGACACCTCCTTTTTTTGAAGTCGGTTAAAAAGAGACACCTCCTTTTTTTGAAGTCGGTTAAAAAGAGACACCTCCTTTTTTTGAAGTCGGTTAAAAAGAGACACCTCCTTTTTTTGAAGTTGGTTAAAAAGAGACACTAACAATAAAAAATGTTGACTATAGCTAACTTCAGGGTGTCGGTTTTTCATGACGGTGTGCGCGCGCATCGTAATAATTTACTCTCATCATTTTTCTTATTATATATATATA
>MU158709.1:1490960-1506265 GCA_015888305.1 Antheraea pernyi
TATATATATAGATAAATATATAAACAACACATACCCGGATTCTCTGCCACATTGTTCGTAGGGTATGCGTCCATAGTGACAGTCTGTCTCGGTCCACGGAACTCGGATGCTGTGAGAAATATATTAAACTTTACTACCAACTACACGTTTTAAATCTTTAGGTATCATACAGTAGTTTATGATCCCGCACCTCGATTACGTCAACTAGTTTACTATGTTACAAAATTAATATCTTTCATTATCAATTTTAACCTGTAAAAGTGAGCGGTAATAGAGGTTGCTAGCTATTAAAGATACATTCGATATCTATCATTCCTCATTCATCTTCCTTAGTAGGTGGTAGAGGCACTATTGAAAGGAAAGACGGTTAGCACTCCCCTTGACAAGGATGGGATACATAAATTGGTTAAGGCACAAAATAACCAATGTTTTAATAAACAACCAATAATAAACCAACCATGGGGTTTTAGTCCGTGCGAGTCGGACATAACCCACTCTCTCCCCCGAGAGGGTGGTGTATCCAGTAGGTTTTCCCCCCATGTAAAAAAAAGGTAGTAGAGGCACGCTGAAACTATATTACTGGTTTCAGCATGAATGGGTCGGTTCGCCCGCGGTACTACCACCCTCTCACAGAAAACCGACGTGAAGTAACAGTGCTTGCATTGTTGCGTTTCGTTTGATCAGTGAGAGCGACGGAGGCCCACCTCCCTAACCCTCCCGTCTCCCCTCCTCCCTTTCCCCCAAACACAGACTGGCAACGCACTTTCGACTCCCCTGGTGTTGTTAGTGTCTATGGACAGTGGTGATCACCTAACATCAGGTGACCCACATGTTCGTTTGCATGCTATGATATAAAAAAAAAATCTACTTGCATAGATCTATTAGAACAGGGGAAAAATGGATTGGGGGCGGAAATACATAATTAGGGAGGAAATAATTATTAGTTGGCGAGATATAAAATCAAAATACACTTTATTCAATTTAGGCACTGAGAAGGCACTTATGAAGGTCAAAACTAAAGTGAGAACTGGCGACAAACTCGGTCTGGGTTATCACTTCATCTATGCTAATATTATAAAGAGGTAAAACTTGTGAGTTTGTGTTAGTTAATGAGTGAAATATACAATTGGGGAGATAGTTGGTGAACAACAATATGTTGTTGCTGACGGAAAAACGTAATCCGGGAGTGTGAAGTATGTATTTGGATGAGACTACATAGGCAAATTGGGGCTGAGGGGATGGGTTGTTGCCTCATATGTGTAATACAGGGGTAAAGTAATGTGAGTGTAGCTACCTGGAAGGGCGTCTGCCGTGAAATCCTGGTGGGCGGGAGCGGCTGTGAGGACGCGCCCTGCTCGAGTAACCAGCGCTTCGAGACAAGCCCTCGCCGCGGCCGCCCTCGCTTCACGTTTGCTGTGACCCCAACCTTCGAATTTCATATCTGCCACCTGGAATTCATTTAAATATCTAAATCACATCACACAATTTTCAACCTAAATTTTTAAAATTACAAAGGAAACTCATTCCTCGACATTCAAGGCAATTTATGTCAATGTCATGTCAGGTTTAGGTGGGATTTTGGTCTGTCATGTAGTGGATTTTATTCATAATCTTGTGTTACTTGACTCTATATTGTGTAAAATTGGTGGTGTTTTATGTAATACAGTTTGTTTATTGTGCATAAGTGAAGTGAATGGAAAATAATACCACGGACCATGAATTCTGAGATGCCGCAATAACTCCATAGAAAGTTCTGTTAGAGAGCCACTGTTTTGTTGGAACAGTGAATTAATTACTCGACAATGGAAATTAACAAACAGTCTGTGTGAGAGAAACGAAATAATTCAGACAAAGAAGAAAGAAGATGGTACTCTAATATTAACAAGGAAATTAAGATAAATAAGATGGATAAAAGAATATGTATGAAATGTTATATAGAAGATTTGGTGCCTATGCCTTTTGTAATGATCACCAGTTAATGTATGTATGACACTGATGAGTGCATTGAACAAAACCAATTTTTAGCATATTTGGAGCTGTTTCTACGTCGGTGCTAACCGGAACGACAAACTGTCCACTGAGGCCATTAAGGTCTCCATACGTAAGAATCTTCAATCTCCTTTGAAGTCGACCCCGCATCATTACACTTTATATTAACTTGGACATGGAAGAAATTGGTTAAAGGATACATAAAAACTACCAATATTGACAAATTCAGAATTGGCAGTATGGATTAATTCCTTCGCCTGTCGTATTGGACGAATATTATTACTATTACCCTTTTCATTATAATGTTTCAAAATATTGGAGTTTTAAATATGTCTATTTAATAAAATATATAAACTACAGTAGAACCTATTAACATTCAATATTAAAATCTATAGGGCAAGCTTTTACATTAAAAAATTAATTACAAGGCACGTACTCTAAGCTCGACAAGTATCAATGGTTTATGAGGCTCACCAAACTGTCCAACGTCTCTAAAAGTGAAATCCATGCCAAGTTCGTTCAATTTCGATATGGGATGTTTATTAGATTTTACTATCTTCATAACTTCTGAATGATTGAGTTTCCGTGTATCATTTGCAACGAGTATACTAGATAATTTCACGTTATTTGCAAAAACCGCTGAAGATGAGGTGTTCGCAGTTTTCACTATTTCCTTTGTATTCCACATTTGAAACTACTTGAACTTTGAAACTATTCACTGGTATGTGCTATTATGTTCTTATATGCATTCTTTATAGAAGCAAGTCAATATATTTATAAAGTATGCACTTTGCATATGCCATACAGTCAAAATATAAGAAATGTTTTTAAAAATGTTAGAGACAAAACAAGTCAGTGTTATCAACTCTCAAAAAGAAATACCCCTACAGCGAAAGCCGAAACCACTAAAATCGCACCAATTATTTATAAAAACCCCTATTTTTTTATGACCTATTTCGTATCTTATGTTTAAAAATAGTAACGGACAGAAAACATAGGTGTTCGAAATCAGATCCGTGATAACTAATAAATATCACTGGCTAGATTAGGTTATTTGAAACTCTCTATTCGTAAATTAAAAAAAAACCTAAAGTAGAAACCCTCTAAAAAAAACCCATCACACTTATTTATCCCCTAAATTTGGGGGCCAAATGTTTAAGTTGTGATTTTTTTTCTTTCGGTATGGCTTCTGCTTATGTAGACAATTTCGCCAATGTCAAATGTGACAAATACACGTTTTAAACTTAATATTAAATATAGTGTAACAACGTAGAATAATCTAAAATAGCAACATGTTAACATAGATAAATCACCAAGGGAGGATAGATAGATGTTTCGTTTGTCACATCTCAGAGACGAGTGTTGCCAAATAAAAGAAATTAAATTTCGGTATTGAGAAGGTTGCGAGTTGAAACGTTCATTATATTATCTGTATATTTCATTAACGTTGTAACAAAACAAAATAAAATTGTTTGGATTATAAATATTCGGATTATATTTCTCTCCGATTGAGTCCACGATATATCATGCAACGTATGTTATCGAAACTGCTACAATTCTATAAAGGTTCGGCGCGAATAATACGTCTCGGTAAATAACAGCTCACTTGAAATGTGTGCCCTTAATTTGTTTAGTTTGTTTGAAACACAGCCAATGTAAGCACGTTAAGCACATGCCGCAGTGTATTCAAAAGGTGCAAAAATAATACCCGAAGAAGCAATTTAACGGCCGGAGTATCTTACTTTCGCTAAATATATGTTGATTAAGTTATATTTTAAGCTTTAAACTAACAAATAATATCAAATTTTTAACAAAATTACCGATTTTAAGATTGTGATACCAGTGTTTGGCCTAGGCTCTCCAACCACGCACAACAACGGGAAAACGTACTTTATTCATTACGTGTTAAGGTTGAATTCACACTAAATGTTGTTTATGTTGTGTTTTCATTTGCGAGGGGAGTAATTTATTGCTTAGCTCGTTTTATCGTAAGTATTAGATAATATTTTGAACATTTGTGACTTTATTACTAGGTGTTATAGTTGTAATTAGGTTGAACTTAAAACTGTTTTAAAACTTTTTTTTCTCCCTTTCTTAGTAAACAAATAGCTACACATAAGTATATATTTACGCGGACAGCTTTTAGCTTCGATTTTATTCGTGACCCTTTATCTAGTTATCATTGATTAGTAGCTCTCGTACTTAATTCGAGCTGTCATTCAAATTATAATAACTTTTGATGGAGTCGACCGATTTTAATGAAACAAAAACTAAATAGTACTCGAAGAAATGCTTTATTTTCTAGGTTTGTGAACAAAGCAGTGATGTGTGTATTCTATTACTTATTCCTAGACATCTGCAACATTTTTTTCCACAGTAATGTAAAAACTACAGACACGCTAGATCTACATTCTTATTGTATGTTATAGACATTCTTCTGGTTCTTATAAATCGGCTACACAGGTGAGTACATAATACCACCAATGGTACGTGGATAAAACCATAAACGTAGGTCACTGTATTGTACAGTTAATGTTGTGTACATTTTGTCCAAACCACACTATCTACAAAGAAAGACAAAACAAACAGAACACATGTTAACCAAAAATAAAGCATCAAGGTTACGTTACACGTAATATTATAAATAAAAAGGTGTAGATACGTTACACGATTTTTTAACAAAAGAAATAGCACAATAACGCACACATACACATAAAGTGTGGAAGTTAGATGGCATATTCTCAACATCGCTGTTGAAAAAGACAGTTATATGTTGCTTAGACACGGGCGGATTGACGGCCTTCGTCATGCTTCCGTGAAGGCTGACACGATACTGAGATCACGTTTGCTAGTTAGCCAAGTTTTAACAAGGCGCAGTACAAACGCTTATGTCGTATCCACAGCTTTTCAGTTATAATATCACTGGGTACACAAAAGAATCACAAACATGAATAAAAAGTTTAAAAAAAAGTGTGTGTGTACTTATATACACGCGTTAGAAGTTATACTTCTTTGGCGTAACAAGATAAAAATCTTATAATTTTTTATCACGCTTTTATTGGCTTCACCTATATGTATGTATGTAACCGACCCCTTTTAGCTCGATTTTGTCCTACTTTGAACGATCAGATTTAATTCAAACTTTGCACACCTGTCAAAGGTCGATGACAATACAATATTCCGAAAAAAAAGTTTAAAAAATTTAACTAACAAATGAAAAATAAATAATAGTTTAAAAAAAACTAAAAAACACGCTTTCATAAAAAAATCCAACTAAAAAACAGAAAATAAAATTTAATAAATTTGGATTAAGAATAGTGTAAATTAGAAATGTATATTTTTGTAAAAAGTGACAAAAAAATGATAATGATCTTCAGATATCTGTATTTTCTTAGTTAGATTTTTTATGAAAGCGTGTTTTTTTAAACTATTATTTATTTAACCTTTCGCCTTATTCTACGTTTGTAGAAACAACGACACTAACAATAGAAAAAAGGTATTTAATACATTGAAAGTTTTAATACAAAGAAATACAAACAACAAATACAAAGAAACAAAATGTTGACTATAGCTAACTTCAGGGTGTCGGTTTTCGTGACGCTGTCCGCGCGCATCTTAATAACTTCAGGGTATCGGTATTTCGTGACGGTGTGCGCGGCCATTGTAAAAATTTACTCTCACCATTTTTCCCTAACGCGCCAAAAGAAGTATAACTTCAAAAAAGTCGAAGCAGAAAGAAGAACCGTTGTTCTCAACACACTACCCGACACAGTGTTTACACGCAGCACTTTCCCTCACACACAGAAATGTTATTCAAATGAAGCGTTCCGACTCACCGTGACTGCAACGTTGAAGTTTGGACAGTGGGCGGGCCCTCCTTGCCTTAGTATTTGATAGCTGACTCTGACTCCTAGCTCGTTCAGGGCGGAAACAGGAGACTTGCCTCCTGAATACACAGCCTCCGCTGCCACAGCGAGTGCCTAACCAATTGAATTATTTAGATTTTAGATATAGTGTAACTGTTTTCCGAGTAAAACTGGGAGTGAGTTGGCGAATGCGTCACGAGAGCGTTACGGAAACGTGTGATCGGGCGACGCGAACGGAAGTTGAGAGGGAGATATAACGTTAGTGAAGATATAAAGAGAGAGACTTATGTTTCGTATTATTACTGAAAACCGAATTATAGAAAGTTAATATATTCTATATACATATAATAAAAGGCTAACGGGACGAAGTCTGTACATTAATTATTTTAAAGAACAAATACTCTGGGAGGGCTTAGAATCAAAGACAGAACACATTTCTACAGTTTTTAAACTTTTTGTCTGTCGGTCTGTCTGTCTGTCTGTCGTTTGTACAGGATTCACGCAAAAACTACTGAATGGATTTTGACGAAATTTGGTATGGTAGTAGTTTATACACCGGTATAACATTTAGGCCATGCTTTACATATATATCACATTCGTGTGTCTGTTTATTTTACTTTTAAGAAAACATAAGAGAGAAGAAATTTACGCAAAAACTACTAGACCGATTTTCACGAAATTCTGTAAATTGTTTACGCACCGATATAACATACTAGCTTCTACCCTCGACTTCGTCCGCGTGTAATAGTTACTTTTGGCTCCCAAACCCGAAAAAAACCTCTGTTTTGGAACATTCTTCATAATTGCTCCACCCCCATTGGTCTTAGCTTGATGATATATAGTATATATATATATATATATATAGCTTGCCTCGATATATGAGTAAATCTAACACTTTTCTTCACAATCTTACACATTATTGTTAATAATAAAAATGTGTGGCAATACTAATTTGATGTTTTAGTGGTGTTTCAACGCTAGGGAAAAACAAAACATTCGAAAATTATTTAAAAATCAATATTTTTGTCTGTTAAGGTTCGATATGCACCAATAAACGCAACGTTTACCGGCAGCCAAGTATCCCCGCACGTTGTTCAGAAGAACATAAAGATATAAAAAAAACTGGCTTATTTAAAATCGCTCTCGAAACCGTTGCTAGCTCTTACACGAATAGTTATAGGCAATTGACAGTTGACGCGTTGCTCATATCTTTTTCATATTTATATATTTCTTCAATACAACGGAGTGTGAAAAAGTTTGAATACAAGTAGAAGATAGTTAGGATAAAGTAAGTGGTAGAGATAATTGTTTAATTTTATTTTTACGTATTGTGTATGTGCAGAGTTTATGTACAGTAGGCTAGGTGTCCTAACAGAGAAAAAGAGAGAGAGAGTATATATAATATCAACAGATAAAATTTTAATTTCAATAGCAAACCGACTCAAGGATTACCTATTGATAAATTCACTTTTATTAATTGGTTATCCGAGATCTCACATTGTTTAATTTATCATTATTTTATTTTATAAATGTATTTTATCGTTTAATTTATAATTTAACTCTATCAACTTGATATTTTATAATGTAAACTATACTGACTATATAGTAAACGTCTACAAAAAAGGGAAGGAACTTCGTTCCAACCGGGGGGGGGTCCATAGACCCCTCAAACTTTTTTTTAGATTATCACCAATATATGCAGGTTAGTTTTTATTTTAATTGAACCCGGTAGATTATCTATACTAATATTATAAAGAGGTAGAGTTTGTGAATTTGTGAGTTTGTGACGTTGTAAGGGGTAATCTCAGGAACTACTGGTCCGATTTGGAAAATTCTTTCAGTGTTATATAGCTCATTTATCAGGGAAGGCTATAAACTCTACCTCTTTATAATATTAGTATAGATTATAGATAATATAATTAGTTAATAGCTTCTGCCCGTGACTTCGTACACGTGGAATGGTTATCTTGCGCTAAGACGCAGCGGAAGCTCTGAAAAGGACAAAATACCCCGATTTTGCAACATTCTTCATTGCTGCTCCGCTCCTATGGGTCTTAGCGTGATGATATATTGCCTATAACCTTCCCTGATAAATGAGCTATATAACACTGAAAGAATTTTCCAAATCGGACCAGTAGTTCCTGTGATTACCCCTTACAACGTCACAAACTCACAAATTCACAAACTCTACCTCTTTATAATATTAGTATAGATTATAGATAATATAATTAGTTAATAGCTTCTGCCCGTGACTTCGTACACGTGGAATGGTTATCTTGCGCTAAGACGCAGCGGAAGCTCTGAAAAGGACAAAATACCCCGATTTTGCAACATTCTTCAATGCTGCTCCACTTCTATGGGTCTTAGCGTGATGATATATTGCCTATAACCTTCCCTGATAAATGAGCTATATAACACTGAAAGAATTTTCCAAATCGGACCAGTAGTTCCTGAGTTTACCCCTTACAACGTCACAAACTCTACCTCTTTATAATATTAGTATAGATTATAGATAATATAATTAGTTAATAGCTTCTGCCCGTGACTTCGTACACGTGGAATGGTTATCTTGCGCTAAGACGCAGCGGAAGCTCTGAAAAGGAAAAAATACCAATCTAAAAGATTGTTTGTCAAAAATAAAGTAAAAAAAAAAACAATCAGTTGATTAGCTAAGACGTGCGAGCGTAACAAATATTCATATATAATATTAAAATGATACTGTTACATGTATAGCACAATGGCTTTTGGTCAATAGTCTTTCAGGGTGTGTCGAACTATGTACGATTCTGTCTCGACGAGGTGCTTCTACGAACAGTTAAGTAATTGCAGACAACGCTTTCATGCCAATTCACGACAGCACTATATTTTTATGTAATGCTAATGAGAAAAAACTTCACACTCCATAACAATACTTGTATATTTTAAACAGTTTATATTTTTATTGCCTTTAGTAGAGTGTAAATTAAATATGTCTGCCCTTTTCAGATTCTTGTTTAGAAATTGTTGCAAGTGACTGAGAATAAGTAATTAAGTATATTTATATAATTTTGGGAAATTTCCCTGTCCGTTTGCTGTTTGCACTGCTAAAATACAACGTTTATGATAAAAAGTCACCGAGAAAATCATAAAGCATATCCTTGGGTGATATTTATTCTTTGTTCCATTAATATCGGTTCACTCTATCAAAAGTGTGCAAGCAAAAGCTACTGGCTAGATATCGATTTTGAGTTTAACTTCGTCCGCGTGGAATTTAATGAATTACATTTAAATCAAATGAAGCTACTCTCGAAGATATGGTTCATGATTTTCTTGGTGAGGGTTTATTGTGAACCCTGTACTTAAGCAGTGATGCGTGTTCATGCAAACATACAGACAGACAGATAGACAGACAGACAGACAGACATTTCTAAAAATGATTGAAATGTATTTCATTACTTATTCCTCGACAGCTGCAACAATTTTTTTTACAAAAATCTAAAAAAACAGACACTTAAAATTTGCATTCTTATAATATGTATAGATCTTGTGTTATCTCACTCTATATTTTGAAATACTGGTGGTGTTTTACATAATATAGTCCAGTTATTGTGCGCCAATAAAGTGGATACTAATACCACGGAGAAAGAATTCTGAAATGCCACAAAACTTCCTGGAAATCTCGAAAAGGTGGTCGCCATCTTGTTATAACATTGAGATAATCGTATTAACCTTCGATCAACAATAACTAGACAAAGGGTCGCCGCGAAAAATACGTTTCGGTAAATAAGAGCTCACTTAAAATGTGTGTCCTTATTTTGTTTAGTCTGTTTGAAACACAGCCAATGTAAGCCCGTTTCACATGCCGCAGTACATACAAAAGGTGCAAAAATAATACCCGAAAAAGCAATTTAACGGCCGGAGTATCTTACTTTCGCTAAATACATGTTGATTAAGTTATATTTTAAGCTTTAAACTAACAAATAATATCAAATTTTGAACATAATTACCGATTTTAAACCTGTGATACACATGTTTGGCCTCACCAAACACAAACACGCACAATAACGGGAAAACGTACTTTATTCATTACGTGTTAAGGTTGAATTCACACTAAATGTTGTTTATGTTGTCTTTTCATTTGTGAGGGGAGTAATTTATTACTTTGCTCGTTTTATCGTAAGTGTTAGATAAAATTTTGAACATATGTGACTTTATTACTAGGTGTTTTGGTTGTAATTAGATTGAAGTTAAAACTGTTTTAAAACTTTTTTTCTCCCTTTCTTAGTAAACAAATAGCTACATATAAGTATATATTTACGCGGACAGATTTTAGCTTCAATTTTATACGTGACCCTATATCTAGTTATTGTTGATCGAAGGTATTAACAGTAACTACTCGACAATGCCACTAACAAATTGTCAGATTGGTTGCCAAGAATTAAATTGTTCTAAACAAAATCATGCAAATCCCATACCTGAAGATTCCATTTAAAACCGGACCCAACTCGTATTGATAATGTCGGCTTCTTTGCTGAGGGTTCCCCATCTGTTTTCAAATAAAAATATTACTTTTTTTATATATCATAGGAGGCAAACGGACAGGTGAGTCACCTGATGTTAAGTGATCACCGCCGTCCATAGACACTTGCAACACCAGGGGAGTCACACGTGCGCTGCAAATCTGTGTTTAAGGGAGAGGGGAGTGAGGAGGTGGGTCTCCGGCGCTCTCACTGACCGAACGAAACGCAACAACGCAAGCACTGTTACTTCACGTGGGTGTTTCTGCGTGTCGGGTGGTAGTACCGCGGACGAGCCGACCCATTCATGCTGAAACCAGTAAAAGCTACAGCGCGTCTCTACCACCTACAACATTGTTTTGTATAAGTTATATGCCTGAAAGAACAGATTACGACGGGAATCAGCTATGGCATAATGAAACTATAAAGCATTATAAATTTGTGTCATAAAATAATAACTGTTTATTTATCTTATAAATATTAATTTTTATTAAATACAAAAAATTGTACATTAAATACAAAATAAAGGCGCGGTGTGTTTGGCGCCATTCATCAAAGAGCGGTAGGTCGTTGGCACGTGCCGTGTAACACTAGTATAATGAGTGGCCGACAAAACAATTTAAATCTTATGTTTTGTACAGACAGGGTTTGTTAATGTTTTTGAGTATTTCGTTAATAGTGCAAAGTTCGTGTTTTGCATCGCCACGTCTCGCCACGTCAACAATCAGGTTTACCCGCGCCTATAGACGTTACGCATCAAAAAAATGTGGTCGGTGTAATAAGTAATAAAATACATTTCAATCATTTTTATCACGCTTTTATTAGCTTCACCTGTATGTATGTTTGTAATTTTGGTTTGTAATAAGGGGTCGGCCCTTTGAGCTCGATTTTCTCCTACTTTGAACGATCAGATTTAATTTAAACTTTGCACACCTGTCAAAGGTCGATCAGCAATGCAATAATCCAAAAAAAAAATAACAAAAAAATTTAACTAAGAAACAGAAAATAAAATTTAATACATTTGGGTTAAGAATAGTGTAAATTAGAAATAAATGTATATTTTTGTAAAAAGTGACAAAAAAATGATAAAAATACTGATATCTGGATGTGCTGATGCGTCACTGTTAATATTAATATACCATCATTTTTTTGTCACTTTTTACAAAAATATACATTTATTTCTAATTTACACTATTCTTAAACCAAATTTATTAAATTTTATTTTCTGTTTTTTAGTTGGATTTTTTATAAAAGCGTGTTTTTTTAAACTCTTATTTATTTTTAATTTTATTAAACTTTTTTTTTCGGTATATTGCATTGTCATCGACCTTTGACAGGTATGTAAAGTTTGAATTAAATCTGATCGTTCAAAGTAGGACAAAATCGAACTCAAACGGGTCGGTTACATACATACAGGTGAAGCTAATAAAAGCGTGATAAAAAAAAAAATGAACTAAGCAATAATAGCATAGTATAAAATGTATAAAGAAAAAACTTACATATATTTCTTTCGGCAACTCGTTTCTTTCCCATATAGTCATTTTGCACGACAGGATCAGTTGTTGAGCTTATAACAGAACTTGACGTCTGTAAATAAAAGTTGAATCTATTCCAGGTGAAAGTTTAGACAGTAGCAATATTTATGGAAGGATAGTCAGTGTTCGATTCGCGTTCTAAATCAATTAAAAAAATAGGTGCTTGTTTAATTAGACCTAAATATTTAGAAAAGTCCAAAAATTATACTCAATCCTCTAATCGTCTATGTTAAAGGACAGTGTCAATGACCGTCGGGTGAATTGAAAGGAAGCAAAAAACTAAAACTAACAAAAGACAATTGTTCGACGTTTGAACAAACAAAAGGGTTTACAACCTAGGTTTATTTAATTATGTATCCATACTTTTAAAATTCTTAGAACAAAATTTAACTAAGGTTCTCTTTGTTCTTTATAAGTATTTGCTTTGATATTATTATTTTATATGTTAAATGTGACCATGGAGTGTCATATCCTAGAATACTGCCAGTGTCTAACCTTTCATCTGGTATATATAAATAAAAATCAATCGTTAAATGTATGTAAGTACATTATTTCAGGATAGATTTAGATAACGTTATGTTGTATTACTTTTCAAGACACGGCTTGTATGAATGAAACCATATAAAAATCGTGTGCAGTAGTGAAAAATATGGATTAAAAATCTCCACTAAAAAGACAGTGAGTGAATTTTTTTAGTCATAGGCGGCAAAGAAACACTTGCGTCACTTGATGTTAGGTGATCACCACCGTCCATAGACACTTACAACACCAGAAGATTCGCAAGTGAGTTGCCAGCCTGTGTTTGGAGGAAGAGAGAAAGGGGGAGGGGGGAGGGGAGGGAGATTTACGGCACTCTCACTGACCGAACGAAATACAACAATGCAATCACTATTACTTCACGTCAGTTTTCTATGAGAGGGTGGTACTACCCCGGACGAGCCGTCCTATTCATGCTGGAACCAGTAATATCAGCGTAGCTCTACCACCATTCACAAAAATAATATTAAACTCACCAATGTATTAAAGGCATCTGAAAATAAATAAAGTTAGGTTTTATACTTTTATCCAATTTATATTTTATTTAGATGTTAAGGAACACATTTACATTTATATAAACTAACAATATAAGTAATGACAGATTTTTCTTATGACATTGCATATCTATTCTTTTTTACATTGTTTTCATACTTTGAATAATGTGGTACTAAAAAGGTAAGTACCAATAAGGATTATTAATACTTATAAAAAGAGAGAAAATTCGTACATAAGCACTCCTTTTCGTCTTGTCAGGCTAATTGCTATTTGTTGCAATGAATAATTAATTAATAGTAAATCGATCAAATATCTTTAATTTCCAAGTATTCAGCCATACTATTTTTCATGACAACAGTTGGATGGGATAGAAGTTTATATGTTCCATTACCAGAGCATTGTAACTTACTTAACTTATTCAAAGAAACACTTCTTTCATAATGTACACTCAATAGTATTAGAGATTATCAATTTATTAAAGTGGATCGCCTCCCAGCCAGGGTTTCCCTTCCTCTTATGATACAGGGTATTTCATATTATTTTAGAATAGACGCTACTTTGCATTTCCGCCTGGAATGCAGGCGGAAATGCAAAGTAGCGTCTATTCTAATATAATGATGGATTTCCGCAAAGTAACGCCTTCTTCAATCAAACAGGGTATTTCAATCGAGGAGTGAAGAGGTACTTTGCAGGTCTGCATGATAACGATGACCACCATTGCTATGTAATACTGACAGTCGTAATTATTTATGGATTTTGCGGAACCAGTATAAAAAAACTTTCAAACATTAGTAAAAACTTCCAGTGGTAGTGTTTTAGTGCCATTGTAAATTACCATCATTCAAAAAACGGGCCTACTCCTTTCTCAAGGGCCAGTAACGCATCTGTGATTACCATGTCACAAATGTCCATGAATGGCGGTGATTTCTTAACATCAGGTGACCCGCATGTTCGCTTGCCCCCAATGGTATAAAAAAACATTAAACTAGTGTTTCCGGGGAAAATCAGTGATATTAAAATATTTTATTCTCATTCATCAAAATAATTGTTTCACTTGGCACTGGGTTTGTAAAAAACCTTTTTGATTTGTAACATTTAAATTTCTATTTAAAAAAAGAAAAGAAACATTTTATGTCACAATACACAAAATAATTTAACTTATAATGTAAACAATACCAAAGGAGTAAATATTTGAAAAATAAAAGTATATTATTATAGAAGATTTTTGTATTTGCTATTGCCATATTATATCCCAAACTGGTAAAGTTTAAAAATGATGGGTAATCTCTAATAAATCTAAGGAAACTAAATTCCCGCGAAAACAGACAGGTTATTTAATACTCCTGTTTGATATGAAAACTTAAGTTTTTTTACACAGAATTTAAACAAAACATATATATATTGCGTTAGATAAACAGGACATCTTACCGTCACTCGTAAAATCTATATTTTTATCATTCATTTTCAAATAAAACCAAATCCCATTTAATTTAACACTGTGTTGCTTATTATCACGTATTATTCAATAAAACCGTTGTTAATCTGACTGAAAAAGTAAAGAAATGGCTTTATATGAAATAGATCTACAAGAATACAATTCGAAGAATACAAAACTCTATTTTATTGGCGGTAGGTAATACTGAAAATCTGAAATTAGAACATACCTACATAGGTTCATAAATATTTACAGAAATAGGTTGGTACCTACCTACATAAATATGACGTTCTATGAGATCAATATTTACATTCGTTTTCTTTTTAAACTGAGTTAACAGAATACATGTCTTTTAAGCTTCATTCACTAATTTTTGTAATTTCCCAAACATTACACAAATCTACCTGTCTTTTTAGATAATCGACGAAGATAATTTATAATGATTCTACTTATTATATTAGTTATAATACAATTCATTTGAACAGAATAACCGAAGAAATCACACAAATGATACTAATATTTTTGTTAGTTATTGGTTCCAGGTTTTTTCAAGAAAACACAGCTGTAGATCTTTAGTGGACTATATAATTTCTGAATTTACACAATCTATCTATACTAATATATAAAGCTGAAGAGTTTGTTTGTTTGTTTGGTTGGTTGAACGCTATGATCTCAGGAACTACCAGTCCGATTTGAGAAAGTCTTTCGGTTTTAGATAGCTCATTTATCGAGGGAGGCTATAGGCTATATATCATCACGCTAAAACCAATAGAAGCAGAACATTTTCAAAGTTTTTTTTTCTAACCGTCATACTTAATCAAGGAAGCGGATACTTGATAAACTTATCTCTGAAATTATGTGGTAAGTATCAAAGCTAACATTTTATCAAGGAAGCGGATACTTGATAAACTTATCCTTTTTTTTTGAAACATTCATACTGCCAATTCTGAAA
>MU158709.1:1507541-1518736 GCA_015888305.1 Antheraea pernyi
GAATGTGTAAATTAAATTAATGTTCAGAAGTTATATTGTTTAATAAGCCTTGGGCTGCTTCATAAATGTATACGTTATTGTGTGAAATATTTCACTCATGTCTATGATTAATTATAATTAATTACCACAGATGAGAGATACTATTTACAAGTACCTACATATACCGGCATGTACACAAAATTCGGTAGGTAAGCCTAATTAATCCGTTTGTTACCTTTGTTTATCAAGCCACTTAGCAATAGCAAATAGTATAAAATATGTCGCTACGAAGTATGTATTTAGTGGGGTATACACATTTATAAATTTATTCAAAATGGTTTTTTTCTCTCGCTTCCTGAGATTAGGGCGTTCAAGTAAACACACTCTTCTGCTTTATAATATGGACAGGTTTTACATATACGAGTATGTCTTTTTTTTTCGATCTGTCTACGCTATTGACCAGGCAAGGTCTTAACAGCTTCACCGGACTACTAAGGTGAGCGCTTAAGGCACTCAGCCGATTTTATTTTGACAACTAGCTCAAGGGTGCGCGGCACACCTCGGCTTTGGCTGTTGCCTGATACATGCAATTCGCAACCTATCTGAGCTAACCTTAGCTAAGCTAACTATTCATACATATATAAGTTGTTGAGACATATGTGTACCAAGCATACATACCTCAACAACCCTTATATATATTTCGTATCGGATAATATTCTAAACTATTGCAGTTTGATAAGGGAAAAAAATAAAACCCTTCCACTTGCATGTGGAAGCGTATATGCGTGCACGTGTGTGGAGGTGATATGTGTAGTCGCAGTGATGTTAGATCTGTATCGCGCGAGCAGCGTACTCAAGGGCTCCACGCCAAGGGAACGGACCTAATCTTGAGCTGCTGCCCATGTGTCCGTTAAACATTTTAATATTACGTATATTTATACATAAATTTAATCAACCGATATAATTTTATTTTATACATCCACGGGAACTGTTTTATATAATGTTATGTTCTTGAGCAGTTTAAATGTATAAATGTTATTCCATGTTTGATGATTGTGTTCAATGATATTATAACTAAATGCTGTAGAGACGTCACAAGCGCTTCGACAACGCCTTGTTAAAACTTGGCTAACTAGCCTATTTTTGGCGACTACCCCGTCAAACCGCCCGTATCTAAAACATATAATTTATTTTTCACCACCGATATTGAGAATATGCCATCTTACTTCCAAATTTCGTCTAAGGCTGCGTGGAGTTACAATATTACTTTACGTATGTGTGCGTTGTCGTGCCAATTGTTTTGTGAAAATATCATATAGATAACGTAGCTACAGCGTTTTAGTTATAATATCGTTGATTGTATTACGTTAGCGTTATCAGTTATATTATACATAATAGGTAGTTCACAAAAATTTGTAACTGAATAAATGATCATTACTGTATATAAAATGAAATCGTAAATGACGCAATGTACTAAAAAATTGTATGTTATTGTTCACCTCGTAAAGTTGTTAATGTTTATATTATAACCGGTTATCCATTACCTGTAGACGACTACTCTATGATAATACGAGTTTTTTTAAATTCACTAGTGACAAATATGTAAATTGTAAGTGAAAATTAGGATAAAACGTTTGTTGTAATTTTATGTTAATTCATAATTGTATGTAAATAACCGTTGTCTGAGTACATACGGAACACTTGTGACAATAGTAATGGTCTTCATAATGGCACCAGTGAAAGTTAAAACGGACTAAATTGAAATACAAGGTTACCATTTTTTCCGACAGTTTAACAACGACGGCAACGACCTAGTAACAACACGATATTGTATTAAAGGGAAGAATTAAATCGATTCCACACATTCGTATGATCTATGCAGTGCTTGCCTTAGAGCATTAAAGTTTTCTTACTTTGTCACGGATCCCATAATCAGAACCTAACCAAACTCTCATCAAACTACCCTTAAAGTACATCCTTTTCAATAAAAAATGAATCATCGAAATCGGTTAGCGTAATATTGAGTTATTCGTCTATTTGTCGTGTACATACTTAATACAAATTTAAAACTTATACGGTTTTGCACTGGATGCCGTTGTCGGAACTTTACCAAATTGAAATGGGACCACACTGGAAGCACTAGCTTTCAAATAAAAAAAGAATAATCAAAATCGGTTCACCCAGTCCAAAGTTATGAGGAACAAACATAAAAAAAAAAAATACAGACGAATTGATAACCTCCTCCTTTTTTTGAAGTCGGTTAAAAAGAGGACTTTTACGCAAGAACTGCTGGACGACTTTTAACGAATGTTCGTAAGATTCGCCAACTTCCAGATATTGCTACTACTAGGTTGGTCTAATTCACTTACTTCCATAGTTAACAAACAATATCATATTTTGTTTTGGGCGACAGCAGCTGAATTAGATACTATATTCCTACTAGAAAAACAAGCGATACGCGCAATTTATAACATTGGACCTAACGAATAATTCATTAAATTTTTAAAATTGGGTATCTTAACTTTGATTTCTCGATAAAAATTAGTGATGACCTAATGTATGTACGCAAACACTTAAAAAGCTGAATTTAATAAAGAACCGTCATTACTTAAATACTAGAAAGAGATTTTTGCGACAAATTAGTCATCTCATTGTAGGCTCAGCAAGACCAGTATAAGTTTTTTTTTAAGTTTACAACAAAGTCGCAAATAATATTATTGATTTGCCGGATAGTAAGTTGAAGCAGCATGAGAAGCTGGTTTTGATGTCTAAAAGCTTATTATAGGGTGGATAAATATGTGAACGATTTTGATGTCTGTAACTAACACCTAGTGCTGCGCGGTATCTTCGACAGCGCCGCACTCGTGGCAGGCGGCGGTCGGCTCCCTGCGTGCGATCCGGTACAGGTACCACCCGAAACAACCGTGTCCGGTGAGTACCTGCACCAGTCGGAACGTCAGGGAGCCCCAGCCCCTGGACATCCACTCCCGCATAATGCCCTGTGCTAAAAGTAAAGACTAAACCATCATCATCGCTATAATATCAGATGTGTATCGCAAAACAACGTCGACTGCCAACCTAAATTCACTATTATCGTCACTTTGCTATTGTGTCAGTTTTTTTTAATGGTAGAGGTTTTTTAATACCAAAGATTAGGTTTACCATGGTAAATGGTTACCGTCTCCTATGAACAACTGCAACACTAGGAGTAACAATATTGAATTACCAAACTTGTAAAGCGTGTTTAACTCATTTTTCTAAGAGCTCACTGACTTAACGCTGGAAGAGCACAGTACTGAGTAACTCATTTCACCACGTTAAGATACACATAATAGAGGTTCTGCTGAACGATTTTCTTTTTTTTTGTCAGGTTTTAGTACTTTAAAAAACTTTTTTAATAACTATCTGCAAAAAAAATCTTTATTGTGTAATACAGATATACATATTATAAATTTAACGTTGAAGAGATCTAGAAAATTATATTTCTATTAAATGTAATTCTTACCAGGTACAAAATGTGGAGTGTACAACTCCATTTGCATATAGATATATCTAACTATTTTATCCCTATCTTCATATTCTTCAATTCAGAACCGACTATATTTTGTTACTTGATAAGTACACGCTACTTTTCAATATAATTAGGTTGAGTAGGAGAAGGTAATGAATGACCAAGCATGACTAATGTAGTTCGAAGTCATGTTGCTGGACTCCCCTGATGTTGATGAGGTGTTAGTAGCCAAATATTGCGGACACAAAATAATAATTGTGGGTTTAGGTATTAAAAATAAAGTATACGTTCTCGATTTTGGAACGAAGTACCTTAACGAGACTTATGGGTAGTGCGATTTATTAGAAATCGTCACGGAACAAATATGCTGTGTGAATCGAGCCTACTACTAAGCAAATTAGCACACGAGCAAGTGAGTACTGAGTGCGCAGCCGGGTGCGCAACTCTCTCTCTCTCTGTCCCTATCAACGTAAGGAACTTCGTTTCTGACGGGAGTCCCTCGACCGCACAATTTTATTTTCTGAACTATTATATAATAAGGAAGGTTTCTAGTAAATGTGTTATTCTCAAATGACATAAATGTAAATTCCTTGTATAAATGTGATCCACTTATAGCACTTACTGATCATTAAAAAATTTTACCACTTTTATTATGCGTTAAAGAGTTTTTTAAATCAATGTGTTTATTCTGGCAATACTGAACTAAATTACTGTATTCTCTCTCTACAATTGCTGTCATTAGACGCGCGAAGTTTAATTTCATGCAAGTTAGACATATGCGTTTGGTATTTGGCGTTGACCCGCTAGTTGTATTTAATAATGTTTGATTGGGTTTCGTAAGGTGTGAAAAAAACATTAATAACAAAACTTAACTATTTTTTCCTTATAGTAGAAAACTTTACCGATCTATATCAAAATTGACGTAAAAAATACATTACTGCAGTTAAAATGAGAAAAACATAACTGTTGATAAAAAATTTAATAAAAACTTTGGTGCGATTATTATGGCACTGGGAACATCATCTTAACGATGTAAAAGCTAATTGCTAAATGCAAAGAAGATCATCAGCATAGATTAAACCTTATATAGTAAAAGTCAATAGCTCGTTAATCAGTAAGCCTTTACAGCATTGACATGGACCTTAAAAATACACCAATAACTAAATTATGATTGTTTTTGATGACAGTTTTACATTAATTTATATGTTTTAAATAAGAGTCTGGAATGTACAAAGAGAAGAACATGGCCAACTGATCAAATGTACAAACTATAACGATACAGTATTATTGTTATTTTTTAAGGTGATAGAGCCACGCTGTAGCTATTACTAGTTTCAGCATGAATGGGTCGGATCGTCCGGAGTAGTACCACCTTTTCACAGAACACCAACGTGATGTAACTATGCTTGCATTGTTGCGTCTCGTTCGGTCTGTGAGAGCGCCGGAGGCCCACCTCCTTTCCCTGCCCCTCCCCCATAAACAGGCTGGCAACGCACTTGCGACTCCCCTGGTGTTGCTAGTGTCTATGGACGGTGGTGATCACTTAACATCAGGTGACCCACCTGTTCGTTTGCCGCCTATTGACATAAAAAAAAAAAATTGTGAAAATGTAATTGGTTCAAAAAACCTCTTCATTGTTACTTGTCATTTTATGCAACTTCAAACTTCTTCTTCAAAGTATAACTTTTGGTAAAAACTACATACAAAAATCTAGATTATTTTCCAACACCATTATGTTTACAATGTTTTATATGAATAAATGAAAAAAATATAACGGAACAAATTGGAATGTAAAAAATAGCAATGACATTTACATAAGCAGATAAGAAATCAAACAGTAGAATTCAATCATGAGACATGCTATAAACTTAAAAAATATATAAACATAATGGGTAAAAGAAATAATTCAGCTTGCAGATTTGTAAAAAAAATCCTACTACATCCTGCAGAGTTTATTCTGTAAGGTTCTATTAATTAATGTAGTATCTAAGATTAATTTAACTGTTATATATATTACCATTTTATTGAGTATTGATATATTCTACCATTTTAGTGAAAAGCTCAGGTTAATTAAACTGTGAAAGGCATCACTTTGAGTATGCCAGCTCAGTCGTTGTTGCTACAATTTTATCATTTATCAATGATTTTATGTCAAGAGTACTCAAATACAGTACAAGGCTCTCTTATTAAAAAGTCAATTTGGTTTTTATGCAGTTTTGGCAATTTCATCTGACACTGTTACTTAGTATAAGTACATCTCCGTTGAGATACCTCTCTCCATAGTTATTTTATTAACAACAGTCCATTTTGATTGACTCACATATGGCCCCTTATGTGGGTCCTTAGCCTAAAAATGAAGTTTAACATTATGGCGGTATAACATACTAGAGATACACGTGGCACAGACCATCTTTAAAAATTAACTTAATATGAAACCGGTTTTGACAATTGTATTTCAGACTGTTTACTTAGGGTAAGTACTTCTTCGTCTCTTGAGATACTTTTCTTTATACAGATTTCTGGGTTAACAACAGTCCATTTTACCGGTCTCTCACGTGGCCCTTTACGATGGCCTGTGGCCTAAAGATTAAATTTAACATACACTACTGACGATACATGTGGGACAGACCATCTTTAAAAATTAAATAGATTGAAACCTGTTTTGACAATATTATTTGAAACTATTTACATAGGATAAGTACTTCTTCATCATCTGAGATACACTTATTTACACACATTTTTTAATTTACAACATGCCATTTAGATGGTCTCTCACATGGCCCCTTATCAGGACATAACCTATTAAACGTAGTACTACTATCAAAGCCCAGTATTTCCCTCTCTTCTTGAATTCTAAAAGAAAATGTACTCTCATGTGTACCAATGAAATACAATGCCTGTGAACATATTATCTGTTCTATAATAGCCACACCACCATCTTTTAATTTATCAACTTCCGTAGGAATTGGTTTATACAAATAAACTTTATAACCAAGAGCATTAAGTTGCTTTTCCAGCTTATTCATCTCTGTTGTAGTAGCATCGGATGCTATAAAAATTTTCTTAATTTTCAGAGATTTATCTGTTACCGTTTTGTGTATTTGTTTCGCAGTTCCTTCTAGTGACGGCACATCATTGGTACGGTAAAGAGCAAAATCTTGACGTCTCCAATGGATGCTAATATAAGTATCACACCTATTCGTATTGCAATTAAAGTGTTTGGAAATATATTTCGTTGCCACGGTCATAAGATTTTGACTAAATTTCATGCTCTTTCTGCAATCCCAGTATGGTTTAGTCCCATACGTATCATGGAGAGGTATTTCGCCATGGGCAAACATAATTTTCTTGTTAGCCGAATGCATGGATATTATCTCCCATAGCATAGAAATTTTTCCTTGAAATTTAACACAGATAACTTCATTTACAGTAATATTTCTAAGCCCCCAATATTGACCATTGTAATGGCAATCTTCGAAAATATCCCATTTATCTTCAAATACACCATTTTCAAAAGTATCATCATAATTTTGTAAAACATACAAAACATCTATCTTTAAATAATTTCCAGGATTCTTTTTGAATACCTCATTCAGTTCTATTACTGGTGCGTAAGATTGTAGGGAAGTGACGTCAAAAAAGTGGCTCCATGGTAACGGCACCTGTGCCTGTCTTTTAGTTTTCCAATGATAAAGGTTGAACCAGGGAGGTAATACTAATTTCCAGTTTAACTTTTTACCGTGTCTCTGTGCTTCCGCAAGCATTATAGCGAATCTCATGTATACATCACGTCGTAAATTAAAGCCCTCCGGTGGATTTACATCGTAAAACAAAAACTTATCATTTTTATTATTTGTGAGATCATCCTGACAACTATTTGTCGAGATATCACAGTAATCGTAAGAATTTAGATTCGATTTCACATTTATAAAAAATATTCCCAGTAAAAAAAATGTTATTTTATTTTCAAACAAAACTTTTGTTTTCATTTTACCGTGGATTTGTTTTGTTTTGTTAAACGTCAATCGCTTTTTTTATAGTAACGCGATGCACTGATAATACTATTATACAGTTTGAATTCACATAAGAAGTTTTTTTTTTTTTATGTCATAATCGGCAAACGAACATGTGGGTCACCTGCTGTTAAGTGATAACCACTGTCCATGAACACCAACAACACCAGAGGAGTCGCAAGTGCGTTGCCACCATTTAGGGGGAAGGGGTTAGGGGAGGGAGATGGAGAGGAGGAGAGGGGAGGGCAGGTGGGCCTTCGGCGCTCTCACTGACCGAACGAAACGCATCAATGCAAGCACTGTTACTTCACGTTGGTTTCCTATGAGAGGGAGCCGACCCATTCATGCTGAAACCAATAAGTTTCAGTGTGGCTCTACCACCATAAAACTATTCTTCCTTATAATTAAAAATCGTATGTTATCTAGATTCGTTAACCAATATTAAAACGTTTGATGATAGATGAGAAAATGTTTAATTTATATTATCTATAATATAATTAAACACAATACAATTCATGTTAAACATAGACTGTAAGCATATAAAACATATTAATTAAACGACGTGCGCTAAAACTCGGTAATGGTTTAACAGATAAAATAAAACTTTGCTACATCTTGTACATGTCTTTTGTAAGGAATTTACAAGTAAATAACTTTACTTACAAATTGTTGTTTATCTATTTATAAATTCCTTGGTCTTTTGCGCTATACCACAAATATACTTTTGGCGGATTTTATATTAATATATGGCAACATTTTTCCAGATTGTGGTAAATATTGAATATAGTTATGCAGCTCTAATTTTCAGCATAGGAATTTGACATGTATAAAATTAGATTAATTATTTTACACGCGAAATGAGATAGAAGATAATAGTTGCTACAGATAAATAAAGTGACGTTTGCTATAACGGAACACAGGAAATAATAAGGCCGATGTGTGTTCCGTGTAATATTTAGTGAATTCTAGAAAAACTGTCTTAAATATAGTATTTATCAACTATTTATTTAACAAAAATGGAGTTAAACGATGTTATAGTCAACCAACCCGTCGTTATTGATAATGTAATTACCTTAAATCTATAATAATATTCATCGTAGGAGTAAACACTTTTTCTCAATTTTAAATAAGTTTTATTTAATGAATTCTGTTTTAAGTAAAGTAATTGATTATATTTATTCTTTCACGATATATATACAACCATAAATTTCTGTAAATATATAATAGGACATCCAATTCGACAATGCTATGACTCACTACACACGTATATGTCTATGAATGAAGTAATCCAGTATATATTATACCGGTTTTTTTCAGGGCTCCGGAGTCATCAAAGCCGGCTTCGCTGGAGACCAGATACCGAAATGTAGATTCCCAAATTAGTAAGTATACATTTTATTAAAAAAAACACAATCTATATATTTCTGCAAATAAAAAAAAATCCATGGGTGTACCAGGGGAGCGTGAAAAAATTACCAAATATAAGTGAAGCTATAATCAGGATAGGATTTTCTACTTAATTTATAAGTTACTAGCTTTACCTCTCAGCTTTATTTGCTAGTAGATGTAGCCAATCACTTGAGAACAGTTTTTCCGTGTGAAACATACTACATATATACCTAAATACAAATTCTGCCAAGTCAGTCATGGGATATTCACTTTATAGGTAGTATTAATTTTTGTATATAATTTAGTTCTTCCAGATTAGGCCACTGAAATACACAAAGACAAACACAACACTTCAACATTTAAATAATGGAGTCTCATAGATACAAATTCTGCCAGTGTCAAGTTAGTCATGAGAGAGTCACTTTATAGGTAGTATTAAATATTAATTGTATAATTTTGCTATTCCAGATTAGGCCAGTGTAACATATCCAAGGACAAATACAATAGATATCATGCTTAAATAAATAAATATAAATTTACACCTCAGATAGGTTGCGAATTGCATGTATCAGGCAACAGTCAAAGCCGAGGTGTGCCGCGCACCCTTGAGCTAGTTGCCAAAGTAAAATCGGCTGAGTGCCTTAAGCGCTCGCCTTAGTAGTCCGGTGAAGCTGTTAAGACCTTTCATGGTCAATAGCGTAGTCAGTTCGAAAAAAAAAATTACATAATAATTAGTGTTAAAGTTTAATTTTGTTACTAGTTATAAAGGCCAGAGTACAGACAAATGGAGAAAACACATATAAAAGCAAAGATTTAAAATCAGAAGGACGGGGTATACTGTTAAGCAAAATATCATACAAGGAATATACTAGATTAGGACAATTGAAGAAGATGTGTTATAGAGTGTCTTCGTCTAGCCCACATTCACATATTGTGTTGTCCCTGATTCTAAGCTTTGCAAGATGAACTGAAGAACACACGTGACCCATTCTCAGTCTACAGATAGTAGATGCAGCAAGTTTACAACAGTCACAATACTTATAGAATCATGGCTTACTCGGGATATACTTACAGATATCATGCCTCAAATAAATAAGTATTTGCATTATAATTACTGTTACTTATTATGACATGTTAAAATAGAATTCTGTTAATACATATAGAATTAGGGAAAGCATTGATAAAAGGAGCAAACACACAAGAGCAGAGATTTAAAATCAGATGGACTGGGTATAATGTTAGGGAAAATATCATGCAAGGAATATATAACATTGGGTCAATTGAAAAAAGAGTTTACTGATTTCAATCATTTAGCTAATTTTTAATAAACTTTATTTTAACAGTTTTCAGTATACAAACAAACTATTTACATATATTATGTTTTAAAATGTGCAAATAACAAATCTAGGTATAAATTAGTATAACAGCATTATACATATAACATGGAGACAACTTAATGATAAGTAAATGACAATTTTAGTTTTTTTAAAAGAATAGTTTAAATTTTTTATTGCTGTATTATGTGCAAGCCAGAACTATAGGCTTATAGTCCCAGGTAATTTTTACTTTGCACATCATTTTTAAAAGTTGTGTATGTCAGATGTATAGCAAGAAGGCTATTTAGAAGTTCAGTTGTTTTTCTTAGAAATTTTGGCACCTCAAAGATTTAGTGGGAGGATTTTTATAAAGTGACACTTTACCAAGTGTTAACTGCGGCTCCGCACGCGCTTTTTAAAAAATGTATTAAAGAATGGAAAATTGTGAGTGGGTGTGTACATTACAGAAAAGCTTTCTCAACTACGACACGCACGCCATCTGTAACATGTAACGTTTACATATGATACAAATAGTATATCGAATGGGATGGGATTTACTATCAGCAACATACCTAGAACTTCAACCTACTATATACCAAATTCAGTGCTCACTAACATTATATAAGAAAGTAATGCAAATTATAAGCTATACATTATCGAATAATATATCTTAAATCTTTTATTATATATATATATATAATATGCCCGTATTGTCAATATACTTATGTTATTCTTATACTTTGCTATAATCACTAAGTTATGTAGAAACAAACGCGGTAAATAAAACAATATAACCACCAAATTGAACAAAAAGATGATATAATTCATATTATATACAGATATATGACTTTCGATTATGTATATCTATTCTTTGATTCCAGTAAGTCACATGTCTCACGCGGTTGTAACATATTTTTGATCAATTTTATTCGGACGTATGCACAGGTAGCAGTTTATCACTACATAGTGTACCAATTCAAATAAAAA
>MU158709.1:1519139-1596886 GCA_015888305.1 Antheraea pernyi
TTCAGTAGTTTTTGAGTTTATCGCGAACAGACATATAGACAGACAGACAGACGCGGTAGAGGACTTTGTTTTATACTATGTAATTATTATAGTTAATGAGTATTTTTTTAAAAGAATTCGTACTATGATATAAATTAATTTTCCAAGTTTTAATATTAAAGAAAGATAACGAACTTTTTCAACATTTTTTTTTATCGATAACACTAAAGCTTGACTATATGTATTAATAAAGTAAATTTTCAAAAAAAAGTATTAACCGACTTCAATATCAATCAAAGACCCATAAGGCACTAAAAAGCGGAAAATAAATAGTTTATCAAATTAAATAAAACATATGAATATGTGTGCTACCTAGAGATGTATTGGAAGTCGGTGCCAACCAAACCGAAAATCATATCATCTACATAAGTACAAAGTTTAAGTCCAATCTCGCGTCTCTGTAATACAAAAAATTTGGTTGGTAACGACTTCCAGTACATCTCTAGGTAGCACACATATTCATATGTTTTATTTCATTTGGTTAATTTGATAAACTATTTATTTTCCGCTTTTTAGTGCCTTATGGGTTTTTGATTGATATTGAAGTCGGTTAATACTTTTTTTTGAAAATTTACTTTATCATGCCCATTTTCACCAGTAGATAGAATGATGATTCATGGGGAAGGTTTAGGTATAATTTGTCAAGGATTTCATTTTATTATCGGGGCGGGACAACGTCTTCCGAGCCCGCTAGTTATCTGCCTTAAAAGCCCCGTGAAAGTCGGTCCAACCAATTAGGAGATAGTAGGATATTGCGGACAAAGTCTTGAGTAACAAAATAAAATAGTCTAAGTTACTTCTTATAAGGTGAGTTATCTGCCAGTGAAAGTCCCGTGATAATCAGTTCAAGCATTCCGGATTTGTTAAATATTAATATTATCTAGCTGACTCGCGCAACTTCGTCTGCGTGAAATTGGTTACTACCGTCTTTTGTTGCAATTCCAACTTAGCGGTAGACGTACACCGTGAGGTTTTAGTCCGTGCGAGACGGACATAGCCCACCCTCTCCCCCGAGAGGGTGGTAATATATGGGTCTCAAGGTGAACCGATCAAACTGATATCTAGGTTATCAGAAGTTATTGGTTATAAGAAGTGGTGTTATGAAGAGCTTACACTGTATTTTATTTACTTCAGCATCGGCAGGCCGAAACATGTCCGCGTCATGGCCGGCGCTTTAGAAGGAGAATTATTCGTCGGTCCACGGGCAGAGGAGCACCGGGGGCTGTTGAGCATCAAGTACCCGATGGAGCACGGAATCGTCACCGATTGGAACGACATGGAGAAAGTTTGGACATATATATACAGTAAGGTGGGAATTCTTCATCATTGGATTAACTACACTAGATTTCAAGAAAGATTTTTTTTTTTTTCATGGGATGATCCATAACATATACCCAAACCGTTGGGCAGCTGAGGATGGGTTATGTCTGATTCGCATGGACTAAAACCCCATTCCGCCTCATACAACTTTTATGTGGGGGAGCAGGGACTGCCGACTGGTGTAGTTCCTCCAAGAGGTCCTGGCTGCGGTCTGAGAGGTCAAAGATGGTAGACCCCTCAAAGGGGGAGCGGCACAATGCACCTACACCACATGAGCCTGTGCAGTTTGCAGATTCAAACCCTGCCCTATACAAAGGATTTTTTTGGGAATTCCTGTACATTTGACATTAAATTGTTTTTTTGTCTTAAGTGGCAAACGAAAAACCTGATGTTTTTTTTTTTAAATTGTGGCACGGCAAAATGACTGCACTGTGCCTGATGGTAAGCACAGTACAATCCAAAAACAATGGCGACCACCTAGTGACACACTATCCACCGCCGGTCACCACTGTCATGGCGGCCTTCAAAAAGCTGGATATGCACAGGCTGATCCCGAAACGTGACCTGCAGAAGCGAATCACTATGACGGGCGTTTTCGCCATATACATGGTGGTTGCGACCCAGTCAGGCTGTAAAACCCTACCATCCTGATTTCACCATTGCCTCGTTCGTTATTCGGCAGGGTGCACCACGTGCATGTGAGGTTGGCTTGGATGTCTCAAATCTTAGATGTTATTCGACACCTCTTCAATTCAATTCAATTCAATTCTTCAATTCTTCAATAACAAGGTGTGTTATTATGTTAAGTGATCATCACCGTCCATGGACTCTAACAACACCAGAGGAGTCGCAAGTGCGTTGCCACCCTTTGGGGGAAAGGTTAGGTGAGGGAGAAGGAACACTTATCAGCTGACGGTAAAGGGAAATATTGCGAAAAAACCAGAACCTGAAAGGTGTTATTGTAGTACTAGAAAATACAGGACTATGGATTTTTCGGAATTTGAAATCGCCAATACATCTTGGGCTGGTGTGGTGTATGTGGCCATATCTTCCTTAGAGGATTGGCCTGCACTGGGTCTCTTACAGGCTGACATGATGGTGATGACTATGTTTCCATTTCCAGGACCAATTGTCGACTTTCTCTGAGGAGCATCCGGTACTTCTGACCGAAGCTCCCCTGAATCCTCGACGGAACAGAGAGAAATCCGCTGAAATGTTCTTTGAATCATTCAACGTACCAGCACTGTTTCTATCTATGCAGGCGGTTCTCAGTTTGTGAGTGAACTTATCCTATGAACTAATAATATTTCTGGCGTTAAAAAGGCTAATCATGTGATTGGACGTTAATGTTAAATTATTTAAAAAGGATTATATTTACTCGATGAGAATCCTTCCAAAAATATGTGTAATAAAATTGACTTCAAACGAATCTACTTTAAAAATGCATCAGATCATGCTGGTCCATCATTAAGGACCTATCTACTCTTGGATTGTCATAAACAGGCCTATGTCTCTACCACAAGGTTTTGAGTACCCTCTTTATTTTTTTGGCAACAAATCTAGTAGAGTATTACTCCCATCGTGGAGTAGGTTATATTACAAGTTACTTGCGATCACTTCAATGAACTAACGAGATGGTAGTATGGCAGTAATAATTTAGAAAGTTGGTTGCCAAAAATAAAATAAAAAAATAACTATATTTTTATGCATATGAGTGCTTGTCCAGTGGTCGAGCTTCGACCATAGAGAAAAAAAAATCATTTTTCATCATCCATCCATAATTTTGTTTTATTGATAACACTATAGCCACAAAACAAAAAAGAATGAAGCGACCTGTGAAACTGGAAGGAGACGTTCTTACCCTTTTTCCCAATGCTTATTTACACAGCATGACTGCTTAAATAGTTGCAATACTCTCACATATTACTCATTACTTGCTTCTCGTTGTAAATCAATTTAAAAAATAGGTGCCAAATATTTGACCTAATTATCTCAAGAAATGCAAAACTGATATACACTGGTCAACATCAGGTTATTTACGCATAAACGAACTGGTGTAATAAATGAATAACGCCCTGTCGCGTACTCCGAACCACGACCCGCGCAACGCTTCCCTTTGTTCAACCGTGCTGCGTTCCGACGATAAGCATTTACATAATGATTAACCTTGAAAAACACTCCTTGAATTTTGTTCATTGAAGCTAGGTGTGATATTTTTACGTTTAAAAGTATAGGAACGATTTAGAAGTTTTAGAACAAACTTGAACTTAGTTTCTCTTTGTTGTTTATTAGTATTTGTTTTGATATTATTATTTTATATGTTAAATATGACTAAACTACTCTACGATTGAAGGGTGTTAAACTTTAAACAGTCACCTGGTATATAGATGACTTGATCAAAATAATTTTGATGTTTCACATCTGTCAAGCGGCTCACAATTTTTTTTCTATTTGTGTAGATACGCGACTGGGCGCACTACAGGAGTGGTTTTAGACTCGGGCGATGGTGTCACTCACGCCGTTCCCATATATGAGGGGTTCGCGATGCCGCACAGCATCATGCGGGTAGATGTAGCCGGACGTGACGTCACACGGTACCTCCGGTAAGTGTAGTATTTAAGCTAGTGTATATACGTTGGTAAGAGAACGTGTCGTAATACTTCGGTTACGATTAATAACTTTTTTTTAATAAAAACTTTCGAAAAAACGCCGCATAGCATCATGCGGGTAGATGTAGCCGGACGTGACGTCACACGGTACATCCGGTAAGTGGCGTGTCTATACGTTGGTAAGTGATCGAGTTATATTGCGTCAGTTATAGTGCGTTTTAATTCTAACACTTCTTTGAAAAAGAATCGAGTGTATAGTTCACACGCGGTAGAAGCGAAACTTAATATCACTGATTATTTTTTAAGAGAATGAGATAAATACACTATGGAGGCGGTGAACAATCCTTTCGGCATTATTTTGTAATATCACTAAATATTATAAAACAAAGTACTCTGGCACGTTTGTCTGTCTGTCTGTTCGCGATAAACTCAAAAACGACTCAACGGATTTTCATGCGGTTTTCACCGGTAGATAAACTGATTCACGGGGAAGCTTCAGGTATGTAATTTATAAAGGGTTTCCGCCGCCGGGCCCGCTAGTTGTAATATATTTTGACGTTGTTAATAATACACAACACGTTAAATGTATGTTGGGCAAACTCCAAGTACAGTGGACCCCCAGTAATCCAGCACCCCCTGTAATCAGGCATGTTTATAAAATCGTACATGGGTACAAGCGATTACACACACACACACACACATCACGATAAAAAGGGGTTGCCTTCAAAATGTAGCATGCCCAAAACCGGGGGAAATGAAAATCATTATTTCCTAAACCGACTCGTGCTCCTAACGAGACCTTGTACACTATGGAACTGGCGGGCGCAGGGAGCCATTCCTGGCTCCAATCTAGTGGTGTCAAGTTTTATACGCGGATTTGGTTTCTATGCGTTATTATTCTAAGATTGCGATTTTTCTTGACATTCTTCGCTAATGTAGGTAATGCACGGTTGAACAGGCTACAACTTGCCTGATATTGATGAATTATGATTTTTATTGTACACAAATATTTCCTTATGAAAAAGTTATTGTTTTTTGTATGTCTGATAGCAGTGACGTTAATTTTATGATAAAACGTAAGTTCTCTATTTTGTCGTTTAATTGACTAAATTCGACGTACATAACAGAATCTTATCATTGGATCTGTAATTTGTCGGATTATAAGGTACACTTTTTTAGAAAAATCCGGACTGTAGGGTTCAGGCAGTACGCTATAAACTGACAAATTTGATAGTTCGACACTGCCTTGTAAATGGACCCGCCATTGTATTCAAAAGTGGCAAAAGTTTTCCAAGTCCTCTGATCATCGTTACAGCTTACTCCTGCGCAAGGAGGGAGTCAACCTTCGCACCTCCGCCGAGCTGGAGATAGTGAAGGCCATAAAGGAAAGATCCTGCTATCTATCTCCGAACCCACTCAAGGAGGAAACCCTCGAGACGGACAAGGCACAGTACGTCCTCCCGGATGGGACTCAGCTCGAGGTATTTACAACTTTCATTTTGATATGGTTCCTTATAGTTGCCATAATTCTTCATAGGTCCACATGTGTGTGGGTTTCAAGTGACGTTTATTACTTTACTACCTGTTCCCGCGACTTCGCGTGGAATAGTTTCTTCGGGCTACACAGCGGAAGCTCTTAAAAGGAAAAAAACCAATGTTAGGTTAACATACTTTTTCCGTTGTTTCGTCCAAGTATTTATACGTGGACAATGTGGGAATGCTTTGAACACCTTTTTTTTTTACTTGGTGAGAAATTTCGTCATGGACTGTCAGGCACCTCGGGGAGGGCCTGAGCTGAGTCGACCGCCACTTGCGTGCTGGGACGCAGCTGCCGGTGCCTTTCGGCGACTCTAACCGACTAATACTCCACGACAACCTACGTCGCATTGTGCGGGTGTCTCGGGGTTACGTTTGCAAGCTCCGGTACATTCCCGGCGGCAGGCGTTTCCCACGCCGAACCCGTGCAATGGGAGTCCAGGGCACCCGCCCCTTTCCCCCTGGGTTCAGCCGGTACTGGAAAGGCTAATCCGCTGAGGTTTACTCCTCCTCTGCCTCAGCCACCCCGATGTCCCCTCCAGCCTACGCTAACCTACGCAAATCCCCCCCTCCGTCCCACGATCCTTACCCTACCTGTCTCAAACTCTACGCCCTCCAATCCTATAGACTCGCCTACCCAGCAAGTAGGTAGGCAAGCCAGAGGTTACCTGCTCGGTACTAAAGCCCGCCCCAACCCTACAAACCCTAGCCCTACCAAACCTACGTAGCCTACATGGGAGGTTCCCTCAGGCCGGCCTCTGGTGGAAGTCTTGAACACCTTTTTTTTTTTAACGTGGAGGAAAAATCCTCGTGGACTGCCAGGCTCTCAGGGGAGACCCTGGACTGAGCCGACGACAACCTACGCCGCACTATGGGGGTGCAGCGGGGGAGCATACAGGCAAGCTCCGCGACACCCCCGGCGGCAGGCGTTTCCCACGCCGCACCCAGCTGAGGCAGCCCGGTTGCAAGACTGCCTCCCAGCCCGCCGAACCCCTGCAATGGGAGTCCAGGCCCCCTGTCCCTTTCTCCCTGGGTTTGGCTGGCAGCGGAAAAGCTAGGCCTCTCCACCGCCACCCCGCCATTGATTTTTAACGAGGTTTACTCCTCCCCCATCGTCCCAAGTCTTGAACACCTACCGCAACTTGTGACTAGGAACTCGGCACTCTTCTTAGTCAGAAATTGTGGTGTGTAGCGATGGTGTAACAAATACTATAATATGGTAAAGTTTATTTGTAGATAATATTAGTAAAGATTATACTACTAATATATTTTAACATCTAAAGGCTTTTTATAGAGTGGATCAATATGTATCGAAAAGATAATCCGAATCGAGTTTGTTGTTGGTTCTACTCGATGAGTGGGTTGTTTGTTTAAACCGGTGGTAGTTTTGACGTTCATAAGCACCTTCACAGGGCCTAAATTGAATAAAGTATATGATCATTTTGATATATCTCGTTACAGATAGGTCCAGCCAGATTCCGAGCACCAGAAGTCCTCTTCAGGCCCGACCTCATCGGCGAGGAGTGTGAAGGTATTATGTTCTTCAGCACATATTGTAAAAGTCCTCTACTGTATCTCTCTGTTTCGGATTTCCATGACATTGTCACCAGTGGATAAAGTGATGATTTAGCTATATAATTTGTCAAGGTTTTTTTTTTATTATCGGGGCGAGACAACGTCCACCGGGCCCGCTAGTTTAAGTATAAATTATATACATTCAAGAATCGAGCCTTCTTATTGAGAGCCGGTAACCCGTCTGTGGTACACCTCACGTCGCAGGTGTCCATTGCCGGCGGCGATTACTTACCGTCAGGTGAACCGCTTGTTCGTTCGCCAATAATCGCATTGAAAAAAAGTGGAGGCAGTCATAAGGACATTATATACATTCTTATAAAGTCTATTAATCAATCAAACATATGATGAGCTGCAAAATATCAATGTTACATCTACACAGGCCGCTATACTACGAGTCGCTAGCCTGACGTAAGCGCAATACGGTCAACGGTCACGCTTCCGTCGCATGTCATGACGTGAAATTATAAACGTACCTTCTGCAAAAATAAAACATTTGCCCCCTTTCATTGGTGAAAGGTCTCCACGAAGTCTTGATGTTCGCCATCCAGAAGTCAGATATGGACCTGAGGAAAGTCCTCTATCAGAACATAGTGCTCAGCGGTGGCTCGACACTCTTCAGAGGCTTCGGAGACAGGCTCCTGGCTGAAATACGAAGACTTGCACCCAAAGATATGAAGATAAGGGTGAGTTTGTAGCAAAAAAGTCATTTAAGCTATATTATTGTTGATGAAGGATGTTGGCATTTTCTGGAACTTTGATTTACATAGATCTTATAACTTTAGAAGAGCAATTCTTTTATATACCAAGTGACTGTTTAAAGTTAAAAACACCCTTCAATCCTTTAGTAGTTCATGGTCACATTTAACATATAAAATAATAATATCAAAACAAATACTAATAAACAACAAGGAGAACCTTAGTTGAAGTTTGTTCTTAAACTTTTTAAAGTATGGGAACGTTACGTTTAAACGTAAAAAAATCACATCTAGGTTCAATCAACAACATTAAAGGGTCGCATTTCAAGTTTAATCATTAAGTAACTGTTCATCGTGGGAACTTATCGAGGTACGGAAAGCGGGCTGGAGTACGCGACAGGTGGTGTATTTTTCACCAGTTCGTTTATTCGTAAATCACCTGACGTTGAGTGTATATCAGTTTTGTTTTTTTTTTCTAGATAATTAGGCAAAATATTAAGCACCTATTTTTTAATTGACTGGGACGAGAATCGCCTAACGATGATCCTGCAAAAATATTGCTGGTAACTAACCAGTCGCGCTATATGTACTAGCTGATTAAACTGTTTTCAAAATTAAAACGTGGCGCCATCTATGAGGTATCTATACCACCGGTCCCACAGTTTTCCGCCGACAAATTAATTTACAGCGCCATCTGTGCGAAGCCTGGTGAAACTTATTTTAATAACAATAATCAACATTGACAATCATTTAATTTGTAATTAATAAATATTGAGGCCATTAATCGAAATATAAATTATCCTATCTCTCAAGTTAGATCAAATTATACATAAATGCCAACGTTTTATATAGATCGGTTGACTAGTTTCGGAGTTCATCGTCGGCAAACTACGGTTTTCTTATTTTTTTATATCATAGGAGGCAAACGAACAGGTGGGTCACCGTTAAGTGATCACCATCGTCCATAGACACTTGCAGCACCAACGGAGTCACAAGTGCGTTGCCAACCTGTGTTTGGGATAAGAAGTGGGGGAAGTACGGGGGAGGGGGTTTATGTGGGCCTCCGGCGCTCTCACTGACCGAACGAAACGCAACAATGCAAATACTATAATAATACAAATACTTCACTTGGGTGTTTCTGTGTGTCGTGTGGTACTACCCCGGGCGAGCCGACCCATTCATGCTGATACCAGTAATAGCTTCAGCGTGCCTCTACCATCTACAAATTTTCTCTTGTTGCTCATGACATACCTGCATCATGCTAACCTAACTAACAACTTGTCTGTCACTGGTGCTATTTTCAAACTTCCTCCGATTTACTCATTCTATGCAATAAAAAAAAAATTTAATCATTCGTCCACAGATCTCAGCGCCACAAGAGCGCCTCTACTCGACGTGGATAGGGGGTTCGATTCTCGCCTCGCTCGATACATTCCGCAAGATGTGGGTCTCCAAACGGGAGTACGATGAGGAAGGTCACAGGGCTGTACATCGCAAGACTTTCTAAATATATATATTATTCTATTTATTATTCTGGTCGTCACTGTTTGAGTTTAACTCTTAGCGAATGAGTACTCAGTATCGTTTACAAACAGTACTTAGGTTCGACAGTAATGCGTACTGAATATAGACTGTATTCTGTACTCAGTATAGGCTGTAATCAGTATTTAGTACAGACTAATCAGCAGACAGCTGAAATAGTATACACTATTGACTGTTAATCTGTTCTCAGTATAGACTGCAGTCCACATTTAGTACTCAATGATCCGCGTACACTGCTTAGAACATAATCAGTACTCAACATAAACTGTCATTAGTACACTCAGTATAGACTTCTAATTCACACATAGTACACATTGATCCATACAGATCTTAGAAATAAATAATCAATACCCAGTATCAACTGTAATTAGTACCCAGTATATACTGTAATCCACACTTAGTACAGACGAATCAGTACACAGTAAAGTCTCGAAGTTGTATAATAAGTTGCGCGATAAATCGTAAAACCGGTTGACATTAACACATAATGGCGTTTGCTAATAATATATTAGATTGTATGAGAGAAATGTTCTGCGTCTAGCTTAGGTAGACTTTTTTTTTAATCGTACACAGTCTCTACTGTAATCGGTAGTCAGTATGAGTCATAATTTGTCCTCAGTACAGACTGTAATTCACTTACAGTCTAATATTTACACATTTTAGAATAATTAGTACTCAGTATTGACTGTAATCTGTACTCAGTATACTTTTAGTCCACACTTAGTACAGTTTAATCCACTCTCAGCATGGACTAATTAGTACCCAGTTTTGACAGCGTTCCATATTAGTACTGATTGTAATTTCTAATTATGAATATCCTAAAAAAATTAAGCGTTGTTATTAAAGGCAGCTAACATATATAAAGTCTCAATTATATATTACTGTGACATTTATTTCAATAATTACCTATCTTTATATATACATTTCCTAAACCTAAACGGCTAGACCGATTTAGATGAAATGTTGTGTGCGGGTTCCAGTGGATCCGAGATTGGTTTACATTCACAGTTGGACCAGGTAGGTGGAGCTGCGGTTGACTTTTAGGATTTTTTTCGTTTTCAAGGCAGGATAATATCCGCCCAGCCCACTAGTATATTAATAAATCTTTAGCTTTGCCTGTCCGTTTTAATGTCTATTCGAAAATCATGTGCTAGTAAACTTATTAAAAGTACTCATCGTATGAATCTGTTCGTTAACACGTATTTGTCCGTCTGTTTGTTTGTATGTATTTAACTCAAAAAGTGCTCTTATACACCGAAAGCTTATATATTGTAATCGATAGGATATTAGAATTGTCAAAAATACCGTGAGATTATTTGCAATTGATTCTGTGGAAGTTTTTTTTACGCGGAAGTTAAATTATTACAAAGCTGACAACTAATTAATTTTTTTTTAATAGTAAAATATAGTCAAATTCTATTAAAATATGCTCATATTTAATGAAATGGAATAGTTATTGATTCTTTAAAGGTCTGAATACTAATTCATTATCTTCGTTTTCAAATTACTTTTTTATCACGCTTTTATTAGCTTCACCTGTATGTATGTATGTATGTAACCGACCCCTTTGAGCTCGATTTTGTCCTCCTTTGAACGATCAGATTTAATTGAAACTTTGCACACCTGTCAAAGGTCGATGACATTGCAATAATCCGAAAAGAAAAGTTTAAAAAAATTAACTAAAAAATGAAAAATAAATAATACTTTAAAAAAACACGTTTTCATTAAAAATCCAACTAAAAAACAGAAAATGAAATTTAATAAATTTGGATTAAGAATAGAAATAAATTAGAAATAAATTTATATTTTTGTAAAAAGTGACAAAAAATTGATAAAAATACTGATATCTGGATATTAACAGTGACGCATGTTTTTTGTTTTTTAAACTAATTTTTTTGTTAATCGGTCTCCATCATTTATGACATTATCTGCCACAGACATTCATTCATAATATTCGTCCGATAGGACAGGCGAAGGAATTAATCCATACTGCCAATTCTGAAGTTGTCAATATAGGTAGTTCTTATGTATCCTTTAAATGCCTAATCGTCAAATCTTCTATATAATATTTCGGACATTTTTTAAAATCATCTTTTATTTCTGAAGTTGTCAATATAGGTAGTTCTTATGTATTCTTTAGTCAGTTTTATGTCCAAGTTAATGTAAAGGCATACGCGCCAAATCTTTTCTATGTCCAAATTAATGTAAAGGCAGAAACGCCAAATCTTCTATAATATATTCTTTTATCCATCTTTTTTATCTTAATTTATTTGTTAATAGTAGCGTACTATGTTCCAGAGAGTTTGTTGATTTCCATTGTCGAGTAATTAATTCAATATTCTAACAAGATGGTGGCTCCCTTGTTAGAACTTTCCATGGAGTTTTTGTGGCATCTCAGAATTCATGGTCCGTGGTATTATTTTCCATTCACTTCACTTATGCACAATAAACAAACTATATTACATAAAACACCACCAACTTTACACAATATAGAGTCAAGTAACACAAGATTATAAATAAAATATAAAATCCACTACATGACAGACCAAAATCCCGCCAAAAACTCCTGCCACAGACAGCGCACACTCTGTGTCTACATGACATTGGCAGAATTGTTTATTGCTTACACACAGCGCTATAGATTAAAGAAGAGGGAGAATGGTCGTAGCTTGATGTTAGATGATGATGGCTTTGCTAAATGAATAGTCTATAAAATGCAAGGATAAAGGATAATTTTTCATGTGTCTAGTAGTTGCAAAATATTAAGGGTGTTCAGATAATCCCTTGAGATTTTGAATATTACTTTATATTTAACTAGATGTGCCCGCGATTTTGTCCTCGTAGAACCTTGTGTTGAAATCAGCGATTAATACAGTATTTAAATGTATTAAGTTCATTTACTTATCTAGTTATCTCTCGTACTTAAGTCGCGTCGTCATTAAAATTACAATAACTTTTGATAGAGTGAACCGATTTTAATGAGACAAAGACTAAGTTATTCTCAAAGATTTTTTAAAATTGTAAACCCAGCGCTTTAGCAGTGATGCGTGTTCATACAAACAGACAGACAGATTTCTAAAAATGATTGAAACATATTTTATTACTTATTCTTAGATACCTGCAACAATAATATGGGGTCCTTCAAGCGTAACGTGAAGAGACATTTATGCAGGCCGGCATGACAGCGGCGACCGGTGAGGGATAGTGTGTCTCTCGGTGGTCGCCATTGTTTTTAGATTATACCTGTGCTCACCATCAGGCATAGTAAAGTCACTTTGCCGTGCTACGATAAAAAAAAAAAAAAATTTTTTTTCACGAAAATCGAAAAAAGTACAAACACTTTAGATATACATTTTTATTATATGTATAGATTATCAAATATATATATAAAGGGGGTATTTCTTTTTTTTAAACCCTTTTCCACCATCATGACCAATGTGTGACACAAAATATGGGTACTGGTTATTAAATGAGTTATATATTTTATAATTAAAAGTTCATTATAATATCGAATTTAATTATACCATAGCTAAGAATTACTTAACTGCCTTTTTTATATAAAATCATCACTAAAACTGTAGTCTCGAAGTTGTATTTTCAGTTGAGCGATAAATCGACATATCTGTTGGCATTAAAACACATATTAGCGCTTGCTATTAATATATTAGATTGTATGAGAGAATTGTTCTGCGTCTGCAATAAGCTTAAGTATTTCAAGACATTTTTTTTTCTATTTAAATAAATTATTTTTTTCTTATTGTTGTGTTTTTTAACTCCTTATGTTGTCATTTGATTCTGATTGAGTTCATAATTGAACAAAAAATATTGAGTTTTCCCTATAATCTTGATTTGGTACTAAGGTTTGCCAATAAATATTATAACAAGTATGGTGTAGTAACAAATTTTGTTCTACAGATGACATGTATTACAAAGGAAACAAATCTATACTCATACTAACCACTACATAGTATAAAACAAAGTCGCTTTCTCTGTCCCTATATCCATATGTATGCTTAAATCTTTAAAACTACGCAACGGATTTTGATGCGGTTTTTTTTAATAGATGGAGTGATTGAAGAGGAAGGTTTATATGTATAATAACATCCATTAAATAGTGGAGAAACACTGTTATTTTTGAAGTTTCTAATGTGATGTCGTAAATAATTAAATAACCGATTCGATGCAGACCAAGTTGCATGGGTCAGTTAGTAATATTATAAAGAGGTGAAGTTTGTGACGTTGTAGGGGGTAATCTCAGGAACTATTGGTCCGATTTGAAACATTCTTTCAATGTTATATAGCTCATTTATCGAGGAAGGTTATAGGCTATATATTATCACGCTAAGATCATTAAGAGCGGAACACCAATCAAGAATGTTTCAAAATCGGGGTTTTTTCCTCTTGAGAGCTTCCGCTGCGTGTTAGCGTTAGCCTAAAGTAACTATTCCACGCGATCGAAGTCGCGGGCAGAGGCTAGTCACTTATATGCAAATAAAAACTTTCTGTTAGTATTTAACCCCGAAATATCTCGACTAATTTTAATAAAATATTTAAAATGATTCACAGCATACACATACACCTAGTCCCAAGTTATAAATCCGAGAATAAGGTTGTATAACCAATCTCGACAAATAACATAATTTTGATTAATATAAATGAAATGAAATAAAAATAATATAAAATTAGATAATCATCTATATTTCATTAAATATGTTACATTAAAATAAACGATGGAATTGTTGCCATATGAAACACAAAGGCTAACAATTTTCTGTACTGGCAACACTTAAAGATGTCGGTTTACACTTTACTCTTACATCTATGGTTAGTGGTAACGTCGCGCGTCGTCTATTTCTTACCAGCGACCATTTCTTCAAGTGACTTCAGTTCGGCTGAAAATAAGGAGGGAACGAAATTATTAAGTATACATATAAATAAATACCATTAAAGAAATCAAAACTATTGGAAGAAATATTAACTTTTTATACTTCTTTTACTAGCCTTATTGGTACTTTTTTTTTCTGAATATTGAGCTTTAATTATAATTGTAATAAATGAGTCTCTGTTTATTATTTAATATCTTTTTTCTATTTTTTCTTTTCTTGAACTTACTATGCTATTGACCTGACAAGGTCTTTACAGCTTCACTGGACTACTTTAATATCTTTGTTAGGAGCCATTACATATCTCTATACTATCTGACACACACTCTCTAGTGTTGCCAGTCTTATACTCACTATTGATTACTTATATTATATTTATTACTATAATAACAATAATATACCTGTATACAATACATTTATCGACTTTATTCCTATATATTTTTATCTGTGTCACTAACAGTGTCATTAACTCTCTTTTTTACGGTACAATAATTTGTCAATTTGGATCTTCAATTAAATTTTTTAAGTAACTCTTCAAAGCTCTTTGCTAGTTGCTAGTTTGCTTTTCTCACATTATGTACAGTAGAGTCTCACTAATCGGATACTATTGAAAACCAGAGGGGTGTCGGATTATTGGATTGTATAGAAAAATGGAATAGAATGTTTCGAGGTTATAATGATATTGGTGAAGGAAAATAGGGATGGGTGAGCGTAGTGTGCCGGATTATTGGACGCATGGCATTCTTCTTAAGTGCGAGATTAGAGAGATTCTGTTGTATTACCATATTGATGACATGATTTGTTTTAATAATATATAGAGACGAAAAGTGCAAAAGAAACAAAAGCAGTATTTTGTATTTGCCTCCAATTCGCGTTATTAAAGATTCTCCAGTTCCTCTACTTTTTGTTATGAGAGCACGACTTACTCACTGTATAGTACAATTTATAGTATGTTAGTAGTCACCATTTTCATGTTGAGCAAAAGTCGACTTGTAGTAGGATACACAGTAACTGATCACAAAATATGACACGTCTAAACAAATGTTACAGCATCAACTTGTACCACCATTTGTATTGTGGTAGTTATCATGTTTGGTACCACTCCTCTGGTGGATACATACTAACTGATATATCATACTACTTATAGTAGTTACAACATAAAGCCATCACAACAGGAGAAATGAACTGCTAAACATCCAGAATGGAGGGTGCATGAAGTGATTAAAGCTAAAATTTATGAAGAATATTGACATACAGCACTCAATATTAAACTTTATTAAATGAACGCCTGGGCACCAGTGGCAATCAATTAAACCTACGAGAATGGTGTTCTCACTTATGCCCTCGGCAAGATGGAGTTGGAGTGTACATACTATAGTTGCGAACCCAATTATCATATACTAGGATCTAGTAAAATTTCATACAATTTGGGTTTGTTTTTAATTATTTCTAGACCACTTATTTCAAATATACAAGGACAATGTAAATGATGAGTATACATCTATAAAATATTTTTTTTGAACACCACTCACCTGCAGCTGCGATAGCCTTCTCCTCTTTAAGCTTTGCATCTCTGATTGCCTTCTCCTTAGCTTCCACCTCCCTGAAAGCAGTCTCCTTCTTGGATAGTCGGCTCTGGTGGAATGCACCATAAAGGATTCCTGCAGTGAGGAAGGACCATCTACCAAACTGAAATGTTATAGTGCATCTTTAAAATTCTTTGTATTAATATTTCAAAAAAGGATATTAGAATCCGTTAGTGAAGGTAAACAGGTGTACACAAAACTTACAGAATTATTTAAATACTAGCCTCTGCCCGCTTGGAATAGTTACTTCGAGTTAACACTAACACGCAGTGGAAGCTCTCAGGAGGAAAAAGGAAGTGATTTTAAAACATTGTTCATTGGTGCTCCGCCTCTATGGGTCTTAGCGTGTTGATATATAGCCTATAACCTTCCCCGATAAATGAGCTATATAACACTGAAAGAATTTTTCAAATCGGACCAGTAGTTCCTGAGATTACCCCCTACAACGTCACAAAATTGACCTCTTTATAATAGTATAGATTCCTGGTATAACTATTGAATTAAGTGATGTGCAAACTCTCAGTCAGAAAACAGCTCCTTATTATAATTCCCTTGAAGCTATCCAGGCAACTAGTAAATCACATCTTAGAAAAAGTCACTGACAGAAAAACAAATACTAATACTAGCCAGTTTTAATTTAACTACACATTTGTGTAGTTTGCTATTCAATAGATATGCAGCAAACTAGATATATTTCAAAAGTTGAATGATGACAAAAATTAATTAAAGTTTTTTTCACATACAATTATAAAATAATAGCTGACAACATGAGATTAAATTCTTGGTAATAAGATTTGCTACATAGTGGATCTTGCAGGTGCAACAGTGTAAGTTAGAAATTGAAATATTAATCGTTCAAATTTGGAATACACCTTTAGAAATTATGTTCGAAAACACCGATTACATAATAAAAGAAAAATGAAAATTTTAATTATTATAATTACCCTGATCAATGGCGACACGCGAACTGGGGGTCCATACGGAAGGTCAGACATCGTAGTTAATTGGTTAAATTGATATAATGGGATAAGAAATCCAAAGAGGATTTATTAAAAATCCCAAGATTCACAACTGAGAGGTTATAACGTAGGGTTGCCAATAGAAAAATCTTGGTAACTATGACAATTTAAAAATATGCGAAAGAAAAATGATCGGTATAAGAATACACTATAAGCTTCTTAAGCTAAATCCAATGTAAAATATGTTTAATATATGCAAATTTCAAATAACCACCTATGTTTTAAAATACATTAATATAAGAGTAAAAGGCAAGAAAATAATTGAAATAGAAATATGTGCAGATAATTGTGTAAATATTATATAATTATTTTCATATTTGCTTTGTACAAACAGATTACATATTTTTTCCAGCCGTAGCCAGTACAGCCGTTGCATGAATTTAATGCAAATTTTATAAAAGTCTGCATATAGAGAATAACCGTGTTTTGACATCAGGATTTGACGTTTTCTGTATTACCATTCACAGTTTATTTTCCACGTCAACCGAATTTCTCTGTTATTTTAAATTTACCATCATCAGTCTATGCTCTTCACACAGATTAAAACTGTATATAGCTTTCTCGTTCTCATGCTTATTGTATGGAAATGTATACGTCACTTTCGATTTTTAACAGCTGGTTATTTGGCATTATCTTGACGTTCGACAAATATCCAGCTGAATTACGTTCAACCAATTACAAATACCAAATTAATCAATCAGTCGTCAAAATGGCGTTACTTACGTCGTTTGTGTCGGTTGCGATATCGATATTGTATACACCGTTCCTACTTCTAATATTGTGCGTTATATTCCTGGCTTCTATTGGAAAATCTTTGGGTGTTAGACGGCTATACGTGAACATACTCCTCAAGCTGTTCGAGGTATGTACTTTTGTGTTTTTTATTTAAGAAATAAAGATGTAAATGTCTACATATAGTGCGGTATTTAATTTTATAAGGATAAAAGTTGTTATTAACGACATTATCTCATACTTGTACACTGTATTTATAGTTCAAACGTTAGAGTCGATATCATGTACGCCGGTAACACGTTTCATTGACGTCTTATAAGATTTTAATAATTAAAACATCAGTGTTAACTATTTAACCTCCAAGAATAACGTTTGAATCATGAGTGGGTCTGTTAATGGTCTATAAACGTTTTGTGAATTCAATTATCTAGCTCGTGTTTTTTTTGGGTTGTGTTGTAATTTTATCAATAATATAGGATTAGTTCATTCCTATGTTTGAATTATGATAATATACGCTAATCGTACGCGAGTAAGGTCATTCACTGAGTTTACAAACGAAAATTGTTTTTCTTATTTGTTAGACTAGATAATGTAATTGAAAAGGCACTTTGAAGGATCAATTTTAGATTGTATTAGCTGACGGACTCACGCATTGCTGTGTCTCAGTTATACTATGTTCAATTAAAATTATGGTAATATATTTGCTATTATGGGGTAATGAGTCTGCCTAAAACTTGGTACAGAAAAATATATATGTATCTATTTTTGTCTCATACTAAAGTCGAGTCATTAAAATGACAATAACTTTTGATAGAGTGAAGGAATAGAGTGAAGTGAGGTATGTTTTATGATTTCCTTAGTGAGGTTTTATTGTGTACCCAGTAATTTAACAGTGATGCATGTTCAAACAAATAGACAGCTGGACAGACATTTCTAAAAATTATTGTAATGTATTTTATTAGTTTCCAAGATACCTGCAATGTTTTTTCTTCACAAAACATCTAAAATGTACCTCCTTAGATGTACAGACACTCCCTTGGGGTGTAAAGGGAGTCAAATAACACCATAAGACTTGAGACACCCAAGCCAACCTCACCTGTATGTGGTGCACACTGCTGAATAACGAACGAGGCAATAGTGAGAACAGGGTGGTAGGGTTTTACAGCCTGACTGGGTCACAACCACCATGTATATGGCGAAAAAGCCTGTCATAGTGATTCGCTTCTGCAGGTCGCGTTTTGGGATTAGCCTGCGCATTTCCAGCTATTCGCAGGCCGGCATGACAGTGGCGACCGGCGATGGATAGTGTGTCACTCGGTGGTCGCCGTTGTTTTTGGACTGTACTGTGCTTACCATCAGACAAAGTGCAGTCATGTTGCCGTGCTACAATATAAAAATTACATTCTTATTGTATGTATAGATGTTGTTGAGTTGATACTTTATATTGTTGCTCAATCACTTTGTAATAAGGCTAAATTTAAATTATCACACTGTAGAAATAAATACTCTTAAATGACTTTTAAGTGATAATTACGATAAGATAGCTTAATGTTTGGAATCTCTGAACATTTACCTTTTTCCTTATTTTTTGTTATTAATTGTTATTAACCTTTAATGTTTATTATCCACGTATATGTAATGAAAATACATTGGATTTGATTGATCCTTTCATTTGCAAAACAGGTGGGAATCAGCTAGTTCTTATATAAATCATTTTTATAACCATAAAATTTTTTCAATATTATTTTTTAATTCCAATTTTTCAAGAGTTTTGTAAATTAATTAAATAGTGATTCTTGATTGTGCGCTGGATAGGTTGGGATAGGTTGGAACTGATTATAATGTCAAAAACAAAGGAATCATAGCAAATTCTTATTTTGCAGTTTCTCCTATCAATAGTTATACAGTAGAGTCTCACTAAATCAGTATTGCAGTAGTTTGATACATCCAATAATCCGGCAACGCTCACTCTTACCTCACCCCTTCCTACTTTCCTTCCTGGAGCAATATAACCACCAAAAATTCTATAAAACCCTATAACCCGACAGCTCCTGGTTTTCAAAGTGTTAGATTAGTGAGACTACTATAATCTCATATGTGAAATCTTGTTTCTCAAACACTAATTGCTTCCTCCTTTTGTTCCCTCAACAGAGGTTTAATTCACTCTCCTTACCTCTCTGCCCCATCCCTTCAGCCTATTAAAAGAATTGAATTGTTTTATTTTGGTTTTGTGCTTTCAAACCTTATGTACCGAGGCATTCTTGGTCCTACTTTGTTTCTTTTGTACATAAATGACATCTGTGAACTCAACATTTCAAATTGTAAACATGCTCATGAGTGACCCTCTTTACCAAACTTTTTCATAAAATTAGTGGAGTCTGCGCTGGCGTCTGTGATACAGTCTCAAGACGTGTACTTAAATTGGGGCCGTCACTGACATTTTAAATTTGTAAATAATTTATGTAAAACTTTTTGCACAATAAATTATTATTATAATTATAATTAAATTTTGCATATACATTGTGTACAAAAGGACACTCATAGAGAAAAAACACAGCTACGGATAAAACAAATGGGCCTTGGACAGTGAGTATGAGCAACATGACAAGTAGGTTTCACTATTCTAAGGTTATTGTAGGGTGTATTACTCGTCTCTCCATTGCACTGATTCGGCCGTCTGGGAGACAGTCGACGTGTGCCCGGCTGTCTCTATTTAGCGCAGAAGGCCCTAATGGTGATAATTAGTAAAATGGTGCTAATTAGTAGGAGAATGTGTCATTCCCAGTATGGTGGGTGGATGTGGGTGCACCGTGGGGGTTTTAGTCCGTGCAAATCGGACATAACCCACACTCTCTCCAGGGAGGGTGTCATCAACTATGGATTTCTTCATGTTAATAAAAATAATGGTGTATTATTGGGTTAGTGTAGATTAGCTTAGTTGTCAGTCATAAAACACATGTTTGAATTCGTAACGCTCACATGCCGGTACAGATGTGTGTCGCAGGAATTGTTATATATAAGAATAGATTTTTTTTTTTTTTTATGTCATAGGTGGCAAACGAACAGGTGGGTCACCTGCTGTTAAGTGAACACCACCGTCCATGGACACTAACAACACCAGAGGAGTCGCAAGTGCCTTGCCATCTTTTGGAGGGAAGGGTTAGGGGAGGGAAAGGGAGAGGAGAGAGGAGAGGGGAGGGGAGGGGGGTCTCAAGCGCTCTCACTGACCGAACGAAACGCAACAATGCAAGCACTGTTACTTCACGTCGGTTTTCTCGGTGGTACTACCCCGGACGAGCCGACCCATTCATACTGAAACCAATAATAGTTTCAGCGTGGCTCTACCACCATTATTACTGGTTTGGTTTAGCTTAGACTGATTCACAAAGTTGCATCCAAAGTAACCGTGGTAGGTTTGTAGGTGGCAGAGGCACGCTGAAGCTATTACTGGTTTCAACATGAATGGGTCGGCTCGTCCGGGGTAGCACCACCCTCTCAGAGAAAACTGACGTGAAGTAACAGTGCTTGCATTGTTGTGTTTCGTTCGGTCAGTGAGAGCGCCGGAGATCCACCTACTCTCCCTTTCCCCTTCCTCTCCCTCGCCCCAACACAGGCTGGCAACGCACTTGCGACTTTCCTTATGTTACAAGTGTCTATGGACGGTGGTGATCACTTAACATCAGGTGACCCATCTGTTCGTTTGCCTCCTATAATATAAAAATTAAAAAATAAAGTAACAGCCCAAGCTGAGGTCCGGCTACTCTGTCTTCCTCGAGCTTGTTACCAAGCGGCGATCTGCCTTAAGTGCTCGTCTTAAGTCGTCCGGTGAAGCTGGGAAGGCCAGTCAGGCTTATTAGGCTATTGCGTAGTTTAAAAAACGGGTGCATGATATGTGTGAAGGATAGTATTGCCTAGAAATGAATCCAGCGTTGTTCATCAGATAAAATAATAATAATAAAAAAAGATAAGCCTCATCAAGATTCTTGTCTTATTAAAAAGTCCTGGTGATCGAGCGGTGGAACATCAATCTGATGTCCGTAAGTTCGAACCTTGGCATGTACCAAAGAATCCATCTAAATTCACTTACATTTTTAAATTTAAATTGGTAACCTTATTGGTTGATGGTGGAGGAAATCATTAAGGAAATCATCTGAACCTGAGAAATATTCTTGTACTACTACTGTAGGTAGGGAAAATATAGCACTGTGAATTTCTGTGTGTTTTAAATTGCCAATACGTCATAGTCTGGTGTGGTGATTACGGAATTCTTCCTCTGAGAATAGGTCTATGGTCCTGCAGTGGGTCACTCGCAGGTTTATTGATAAAGATTTTTTTGGAACTGACTACGCTATTGGCCTAGCAAGGCCTTAACAGCTTCACCGGACTGCTGATAAAGATTCTAGCCCCCTTTTTCTCGATATTTGAGATGTTTTCCGAATCGGTGGTATACTAGGGACAAAATGACGACACAGGTAGGGATCATAAATCATGTTCCGCATCGTTATTGTCACAAGCAGGCGATAAAATATCGATAACAAAGAGGTCGGAAGGTATGACTCACGCGCGGATTAAAGTGCACATTCATTTATAAACCTGGTGACTTTTAATTTCGAGAATATATAACAAACTAGCGGGCCGGGCGGACGTTATCCTGATAATTACAAAAAAAATCTAAAATCCAACCGCAGCGCCACCTACCAACTCCAATTGTGAATCTAAATCATTCTCGGATTCACTCGAACACACACACAAAATCGGCTGTTTTGCTTTCGGCGTCCAGCTGTTTAGGAGGACTTCAGTGACATACACGTGACATATACAGTGACATACGTACAGAAGAAATTTATATATAAAGGTAATACAGAATAGATCATGACAAAAATTGTTGGCTTTGAACCTGTAACATAACGATCACAATAGTAGGGTTTACTACAACTGAATCATGAGACCTCTAGAAAAAAAATACAAATGAAATGAAGTAAAAACAAACAGTGGCAAAAATAGATATATTAGAGTGTGTAAACAAAAAGAAAGTTATTCTTCTTTGGCATAACAAGATAAATATCTCTTTAAAAAGTTTTTATCTTTCGCCTTATTGTATGTACGTTTGTAGAAAAAACGACACTAACAATAGAAAAAGTTGACTATAGCTAACTTCAGGGTGTCGGTTTTTCGTGACGGTGTGCGCGCGCACCGTAATAACTTCAGGGTGTCGGTTTTTCGTGACGGTGTGCGCGCGCATCGTAATAACTTCAGGGTGTCGGTTTTTCGTGACGGTGTGCGCGCGCATCGTAATAACTTCAGGGTGTCGGTTTTTCGTGAAGGCGTGCGCGCGCATCGTAATAACTTCAGGGTGTCGGTTTTTCGTGACGGCGTGCGCGCGCATCGTAATAACTTCAGGGTGTCGGTTTTTCGTGACGGTGTGCGCGCGCATCGTAATAACTTCAGGGTGTCAGTTTTTCGTGACGGTGTGCGCGCGCATCGTAATAACTTCAGGGTGTCGGTTTTTCGTGACGGTGTGCGCGCGCATCGTAGTAACTTCAGGGTGTCAGTTTTTCGTGACGGTGTGCGCGCGCATCGTAATAACTTCAGGGTGTCGGTTTTTCGTGACGGCGTGCGCGCGCATCGTAATAACTTCAGGGTGTCGGTTTTTCGTGACGGTGTGCGCGCGCATCGTAATAACTTTAGGGTGTCGGTTTTTCGTGACGTTGTACGCGTGCATCGTAAAAATTTACTCTCATCATTTTTCCCCAACGCGCCAAAAGAAGTATAACTTGAAAAATGCATTTTATCTTTTCGTATTAAATGCATAACAACAGCAACAACAACAGTGTTTATCTGTATCTTTCTTATCTTTATTGTGATAATTTTTTTATATATAAGTTTAAAAAGTACATACTTAATTATTCTAATACCTTTGATTATCTTGCCTGACAATAAATGTTGTCATGCGAGTGTTTACATTGCATTTAGCTACTGGAACAGACACCACAGTTTCTTTTTTGCAACCAATATTCTAGTAGATTATTACTGCCACGGTCGAGTAGGTATTTTTTGTTTTTACTGTGCCTGATGGTAAGCGCAAAACACTCCAAAAACAATGGCGACCACCGAGCGACACATTATCCATCGCCGGTCGCCGCTGTCATGCCGGCCCGCAAATAGCTGGATATGCACAGGCTGATCCCGAAACGCGACCCTCAGAAGCGAATCACTATGACGGGCTTTTTCGCCATATACATGGTGGTTGTGACCCAGTCGGGCTGTAAAACCCTACCACCCCGCTGTCGCCATTGCCTCGTTCGTTGTTCAGCAGGGTGCACCACGTGCAGGTGATGTTGGTTTGGGTGTCTCAAGTCTTATGATGTTATTTGACACCCTTACACCCCCTTACTTGCGTTTCGTTTGATCAGTGAGAGCGCCGGATAACCCACCTCCTCTCCCCCACCTCTCTTCCCCACTCCCCCTCCACCAAACACAGGGTGACATCGCACTTGTGAGTCTTCTGGTGTTGCACGCACTTGATGGACGGTGGTGATCACTTAACATCAGGTTACTCACCTGTTCGTTCGCCTCCTATGATAAAGAAAAATTGTTATTTTTCGCTCCAACTAATTGATATAAATAATTAGTTCCTTGTATATTTCCGATTATAGTTTTCAACAGCTTTACATTTCGCTCGATATAAATAGTCGACCAATGAAGATATAATTTAAGTTTATCGACACTAGATAATATTGCCATTTACTAGTCATCAGAGTTTTATTTCTTCTTCAACGTAAAAAATATCGGCAACGCATCGATTTTTCCTTTGTTCGTCCTAAGCGAAATAAAGTTAAACACGCGGAAATATACGGAAGCCGTGACATGATCGAACCGGCTTTAACAAACGGTATAACTGTGAATTCGCAGTTCAAAAAAGTGCGTGCGTACAAAGTACACATGTCAGAAGTGAAACTTCTTTGGCGAACTAATTTATAAGTCTTGTTTATATTTATACAAATCTAAAACTTTAGAAAAATAGAAAAACATAAAAAAAAGTGCGTGCGTACAAAGTACACATGTCAGAAGTGAAACTTCTTCGGCGAACTAATTTATAAGTCTTGTTTATATTTATACAAATCTAAAATTTTCCAAAAATTACAAAAAAAAAATAGCTAAAATATAATAATAATAAAAAAAAATTGATGAAAAATCTGCGTTTATTACAAATGACGTCACTTCCGTTGCATACCTGCGTGACGTTACACCTGTAAAAATTTTACCCTCATGCGCCTAAAGAAGTTTCACTTCAATAAGAATGTAAATCTAGCGTGTCTGTACTTTTTTTGATTTACGTGAAAAAAATTGTTGCAGGTGTCTAGGAGTATAAGCAATAAAATACGTTTCAAACATCTTTAGAAATGTCTGTCTGTTTGTATGAACACGCATCATTGCTAAATTTCTGCGGTCATAATAAAACCAAACAAATTATAAAGCATATTTTCGAGAATAATTTCGTCTTTGTTTCATTAAAATCGGTTCACTCTATCAAAAGTTATTGTAGAGTTAATGACGACGCGGCGTGAATGCGAGAGAAAGCAAATAAGTAAATGTAAAATAAGATTTAATACATTCAATGTTTTTTTTACGTAAGGTTCCACGCGGTCGAATTCGCGGACACAGCTACTTATGAATAAAATATAAAGACCCCACGATTATGACATTCCAAGATACCGCCAAAAACTCTCGACCCTACAGTTGTTCGGCGATAGGTAGGGTGGCAGTTAATTAAGCGGACTTTGAAAGAGCCCTACTACCCATACTGGTTTACATTCAATGAAAGCTCAAAGTCAGATCATCAACTGAGCTATCGTTGTTTCATTTAAAATTTACTGTAAACCAAGAGTGGTAGAGCTACGCTGAAGCTATTATTGGTTTAACAATGAATGGGTCGGATCGTCCGGGGTAGTACCACCCTCTCCTAGAAAATTGACGTGAAGTAACAGTGCACGCATTTTCGTTCGGTCAGTGACAGCGCCGGAGGCCCACCTCCCCCCCCCCCAAAACACAGCCTGGCACCGCACTTGCGACTCCCCTGTGGTGTTGCTAGTGTCTATGGACGGTGATGATCACTTAACATCAGGTGACTCACCTGCTCGTTTTTGCCTCCTTTTGACATAAAAAAAGCCAGCCTATGTTCGTGGGCAGGGGGAATGGAATGGGAGGAGTGCCTTCGGCGTTCTCACTAACCGAACGAGACGCATAAATGGAAGCACTATTACTTCATGGCGGTGTTTCTGTGTGTCGGGTGGTAGTACCGCGGGCCAGCCGACCCGTTCATGCTGAAACCAGTAATAGCTACAGCGTGCCTCTACCACCTACCAAATGTAATGTAAATACCAAATATAAAAACGGATGTAACAAACACAATGACTAATAAAATTATCTGGATGTATTAAGTCCATTTACTTATCGACTTTTCTCTCGTACTTAAGTCGCGTCCTCATTAAAATTACAATAACTTTTGATAGATTGAACCGATTTTAATGAAACCAAGACTACATGTTACTCGAGGATATGCATTATGATTGTATATGCATGCTTTAGCAGTGATTCGTGTTCAAACAGACAGACTGACATTTCTAAATATTATTGAAATGTATTTTATTATTTTATTCCGTGACACCTCAACGATTTTTGTCACGTAAATCTAAATCTAAGTACAGACACGTTACATCTAAATTCGTATTATTGTATAGAAAACACTTGGCTCTTATAACGTAGCAACTTACATAGGTGTGCGTCTTCCCACAGTATACCTTCCTTTTTTTTTAAATGAATACAAAATCATATATATTAATACGTGAAGCCAAAACTTTGTACCCCCTTTTTAAAGGAATTGCGCGAACGGATGAACGTGAAACTTGGCATAGTTAAAGTTTATATGGAGGCGAAGGGCAGAAAGCTATATATTTTATATAAAATGCATTAGAAGTACATTAAATTAATTAAAATATGCATTACTCACACTAATGCTTCAATTTTACACAACATATACACACATGTAAATAAAAAAGACATTTTGATATCTGTCAATAAAGGACTTCAAAAAAGGTTGTGAAGGAGGTTGATATGCTCGACTGTATGTATTATTTTACTCTTAAGTTCCAATTACCCTTTTTCATTCTACATTCAACAATGATATTATAACATACAACTATTATTATAATAACTGAGTAAAAACCTTTGATTATAGAAGTAAGTTGGCAAAAGAACCCTAATAAAGTTCAAACTAAAAAAATCAATGAACTATGGTCGAATGTCAACCACTGGGCTCCCACTAGTAAAGTATAATTATGCAAAATAATTTTCAGTTGTTATTTCCTGTAACAACACATTTGTTTTCGAAAAACATCACAGTATCATTGTACAGTTTTATTAAAATGAGGTGGTTTTGTTTTTATATCATAGGAGGCAAAGGCACTGATGGGTCACCTGATATTAGGTGATCACCACCGTCCATAGACTCTTGCAACACCAGGGGAGTCGCTAGTCAGTTGCCAGCCTATGTGGGGGATGGGTAGGGAAAAGGGGTAGGGAAAGGAGAAAGGGAAATGGAAAGGTTGGATAGGTTCGTCCCCTCGGCGTGGAGCCCTTGGGTGCGCTGCTCGCGCGATACAGTGACACAAAATCTTACATAACTGCGACAACATTACACATATCACCTCCACACACGTGCACGCATACACGCTTACACATGCAAGTGGAAGGGTTTAATTTTTTCCCTTATCAAACTGAAATAGTTTAGAAAATAGTTTAGAAATAGTTTTTATCACGTTTTTATTAGCTTCACTTGTGTGTATGTTTGTAGTCGACACCTTTGAGCTCGATTTTGTCCTACTTTGAACTATCAGATTTAATTCAAACTTTGCACACCTGTCAAAGGTCGATTGCAATGCAATAATCCGAAAAAAAAAGTTGAAAAAATTTAACCAAAACATGAAAAAATTTATCATTTTTTGTCACTTTTTACAAAAATATACATTTATTTCTAATTTACACTATTCTTAATCCAAATTTATTACATTTTATTTTCTGTTTTTTAGATGGATTTTTTATGAAAGCGAAATTTTTTAGTTTTTTTAAACGATTATTTATTACGAAACTCTAAAGAGTACATATACATTAGATTTACATTTCTGTTATATGTATAAATTATTATATAAATAAGATTATCTCTAATGATTTATCGCGGTATTTATAAACATCGTTGGAATAACAGTCGCCCGGTCAATAGATAAGGAGCTAATGTTTATGTATTTTCTATTAAAATATCAGAGTCACGTTTGATATTGATCATTTATGCGGTTTGATAAAGAACAAAGGCGTGTTTTGAAGCGAAAACTTTCAGTTTTCTTCATGACATCCTAGTAACCGTGACCGATTGTATTGCGCGTGCGCGACTTCCGTCTGACGCAGGCTAGTGACGCATAGCAGCCTGGGTACATCTCATTAGATTTTTTTTAATTTTTTTTATTTCATAGCAGGCATACGAACTGGTGGGTCACACGATATTAAGTGATCACCTAACAACTAACACCACCAGGGGAGTCGAAAGTATGTTACCAGTATCTTTGGGATAAAAGAAGGGAGGGGGGAAGTCGGCCTCCGGTGCTCTCACTCACCGAACGAAACGTAACAATGCAAGCACTGTTACTTCACGTCGGTGTGTCTATGGGTCGGGTGGTACTACCCCGGACAAGCCGACCCATTCTTTTTTTTTATGTCATAGGTGGCAAACGAACAGATGGGTCACCTGCTGTTAAGTGATCACCACCGTCCATGGACACTAACAACACCCGAGGAGTCGCAAGTGCGTTGCCACCCTTTGGGGAAAGGGTTAGGGGAGAGAGAGGAGAGGGGAGGTGGGCCTCCGGCGCTCTCACTGACCGAACGAAACGCAACAATGCAAGCACAGTTACTTCACGTCGGTTTTCTATGTGTCGGGTGGTACTACCCCGGATGAGCCGACCCATTCATGCTGAAACCAGTAATAGCTTCCAGCTAGGCTCTACCACCTACAGATTGTTATATTGAGATTGTGCAGCTCACGATATGTTTGATGGATCAATAGATTTTATAAAAATGTATATAATTATTGCTCCGAGCGCAAATAGATAAGAAAACCAGACCAATGTCAATAATTTGGGGTGTAAGGGGTGTCGAATTTTGGAGTGTAAGGGGTGTCGAATAACACCATAAGACTTGATACACCCAAGCCAAACTCACCTGCACGTGCTGCACCCTGCTGAATAACGAACGAGGCAATGGCGAAACCGGAGTGGTAGGGTTCTACAGCCTGAGTGGGTCGAAACCACCATGTATATGGCGAAAAAGCCCGTCATAGTGATTCGCTTTTGCGGGTCGCGTTTCGGGATCAGCCTGTGCATATCCAGCTTTTTGCAGGCCGGCATGACAGCGGCGACCGGCGATGGATAGTGTGTCACTCGGTGGTCGCCATTGTTTTTGGATTGTACTGTGCTTACCATCCGGCATAGTGTAATCATTTTGCAGTGCAACAATAAACACATTCTACAATTTAAATATTGTCATTCACACTATAATTAATATGAAAATTTCAAAAGAGAACACAGTTATTATGCACTTAATTATTTTCTATTTAAAATATCATTAGTGTAAATGGGAATATAATTATATTATGATTTAAGTTTTTCCCTTAATTATTTTTTAATTTTAGGAAACGGTTATCAGATATTTTTGAATAGATATAAATTTATTGCATGAAGAAAATGATAAAATATAATATAATAGTTAATAAGAATTGACAAATATTTATAATCATTGATTTATCGATAGTTCATCAACTATATATGGCGCGTTTTCGACCGGAGGCACCGGTTGACCTGAAGTGATGCTGTGACCGCGCGCTCTCCGCCCTCTATCTCGAAAACAGTTCCCATATGAATTTTTTTTTAAACAAAATTTGTAGAGAATTTGGTATTCTACAATATTGATAATAAATACGAATAGCAAAAACCCCATAGGAAATGAGATATTTACAAAAAAGCGTCAAAAACCGCTTTTTGTGACATTTCACCTTGAAATTTAATAGTTGCGTACACCCTACCATATGTAGGTTTTGAGACAACTTTTAGGGTGTCAATATACAAGTATTTACAGACTTACAGCTGGGTATCTCGAATTCCGAGGTGAACTTACTATAATGACTGGACTAAAAAAACGACACTAACGTTAGGAAAAAGGTATTCAATACATTGAAAGTTTTGATACAAAGAAATACAAACAACAAATACAAAGAAACAAAATGTTGACTATAGCTAACTTCAGGGTGTCGGTTTCTCGTGACGGTGTGCGCGCGCATCGTAAAAATCTACTCTCATCATTTTTCCCTGACGCGTTAAAAGAAGTATAACTTCAAAAGTGTATGGCGATAATTCCAGTGTTCTAACAAAATGTTGGCCCCCTTGTTGGAACTTTCTAGTTTGTGTGACATCACAGAATTCACGCTCCGTGGTATTATTTTCACAACACCAGAGGAATCGCAAGTGCGTTGCCACCCTTTGGAGGGAAGGGATTAGGGGAGGGAGAGGGAGAGGAGGAGAGGGGAGGGGAGGTGGGCCTCCGGCGCTCTCACTGACCGAACGAAACGCAAAAATGCGTGCACTGTTACTTCACGTCGGTTTTCTATGAGAGGGTGGTACTACCCCGGACGGGCCGACCCGTTCATGCTGAAACCAGTGGTACACAATAACCTAAGTATGTGATAATGATGCCAACGTTACGTGAAGTTCAGTTGAGCATTTCCGGAGTTCATCCTTTATAAAACATCGTGACGCTGGATTTTTTTTTGTATATATATAGGACTAGCCGACCCGTGCCCACTTCGTTGGGCGGTAATAGGCATTATCAAGCTACAACTTTTCTCTAGAACTCAATCATATATCTCTCATCGTTAAGGCAGCGTTCGTAAGAAACGTTTTACCATTTTTTCTCCGACTCCCCAGATATTATCCCCTACAACCTCACAAACTTTACCTCTTTATAATATTAGTATAGATAATATAATTAGTTAATAGCTTCTGCCCGCGACTTCGTACGCGTGGAATAGTTATTTTACGCTTAAAACGCAGCGGGGAAGCTCTGAAAAGAAAAAAATACCCCGATTTTGCAACATTCTTCATTGCTGCTCCGCTCCTATGGGTCTTAGCGTGATGATATATAGCCTATAACCGTCCCTGATAAATGAGCTATATAACACTGAAAGAATTTTCCAAATCGGACCAGTAGTTCCTGAGATTACCCCTTACAACGTCACAAACTCACAAATTCACAAACTCTACCTCTTTATAATCTATACTAATACTAATATTATAAAGAGGTAAAGTTTGTGAGTTTGTGACGTTGTAAGGGGTAATCTCAGGAGCTACTGGTCCGATTTGGAAAACTCTTTCAGTGTTATATAGCTCATTTATCAGGGAAGGTTATAGGCTAAATATCATAATACGCTAAGACCCATAGGAGCGGAGCAGCAATGAAGAATGTTGCAAAATCGGGGTATATTTTTCCTTTTCAGAGCTTCCGCTGCGTTTTAGCGCAAAATAACCATTCCACGCGTACGAAGTCACGGGCAGAAGCTATTAACTAATTATATTATCTATACTAATATTATAAAGAGGTAAAGTTTGTGAGGTTGTAGAGGGTAATATCTGGGGAGTCGGAGAAAAAATGGTAAAACGTTTCTTACGAACGCTGCCTTAACGATGAGAGATATATGATTGAGTTCTAGGAAAAAGTTGTAGCTTGATAATGCCTATTACCGCCCAACGAAGTGGGCACGGGTCGGCTAGTAATATATATATATACAAAAAAAATCCAGCGTCACGATGTTTTATAAAGGATGAACTCCGGAACTGCTCAACTGAAGTTCACGTAATCATTACCATATACTTAGGTTATTGTGTATAAGTGAATTGGATGGAAAATAATACCACGGAGCGTGAATTCTGTGATGTCACAAGTGGGCACGGGTCGGCTAGTATAAAGTATAGATACAGTAAAGTGAGCAGGCATAGTCGCGGTCGTCCGCTAGATAAGTGCTAATCTAACGGCATACAAACAGCAGGGTCACGAGTAGATACCGCGCGGACAAAGGTCGACATGTGCACGGACGTATTAGTGTTTGCGTGACTTGCGCCTGCGCATCGAAGGTCGGGTCACAAAATACGTAATTTTAACTCTTCGTGCGGCCCATTGTTCTCGTCCGTGACGTAGGGCCTCGCTACTGGTTACTAACAAAGAATTTAGCGTTGGTATTTTAATACCTCACAAACCGACTTCCAGTACATCTCTAGGTAGCACACATATTCATATGTTTTATTTCATTTGGTTAATTTGATAAACTATTTATTTTCCGCTTTTTAGTGCCTTATGGGTTTTTGATTGATATTGAAGTCGGTTAATACTTTTTTTTGAAAATTTATTTTATCACGCTTTTATTAGCTTCATCTGTATGTATGTAACCGACCCCTTTGAGCTCGATTTTGTCCTACTTTGAACGATCCGATTTAATTCAAACCTTGCACACCTGTCAATAATCCGAAAAAAAGTAAAAAAAAAATTAACAAAAAAATGAAAAATAAATAATAGTTTAAAAAAACTAACAAAAAACACGCTTCCATAAAAAAAAAAAAACAAGTAAAAAACAGAAAATAAAATTTAATAAATTTAGATTAAGAATAGTGTATTTTGTAAAAAGTGTCAAAAAAAATGATAATGACCTCCAGATATCAGATTTTTTTTGGTTGGATTTTTATGAAAGCGTGTTTTTTTTTAGTTTTTTTTTTTTAAACTATTATTTATTTTCTCTCGAACTGACTACGCTATTGTCCTGGCAAGGTGTTAACAGCTTCACCGGACTACTACCTCACAACTGTTTACAATCGAGCTTAGTAAAGTACTAGCTGTGCCCGTGATGTTGTCAAAAAAATTATCGACTTTTCTCTCGTACTTAAGTCGCGTCCTCATTAAAATTACAATAACCTTTGTTAGACTGAACCGATTTTAATGAAACAAAGGCTGAATGTTACTCGAGGATATGCTTTATGATTTCCTTGAAGAGGTTTTATCGTGAACACGGTAATTATGCGGTGATGCGTGTTCAAAACAAACAAGCAGACAAACAGACGTTTCCGAAATTGATTGAAAAGTATTTTATTACTTATCCCTAGATACGTGCAACGGTTTTGTTTTTTACAAAAATCTAAAATGTAATTTACATTATTATTATGTGCATCACTACATACTATAAAATAAAGTCGCTATCTCTGTCACTATATCCCTATGTATGCTTAAATCTTTAAAACTACGCAACGGATCTTGATGCGGTTTCTTTTAATAGAGAGAGTGATTGAAGAGGAAGTTTTATATGTATAATAACATCCATTAAATAGTGGAGAAATACTGTTATTTTTGAGGTTTCTAATGTGATATCGTAAATAGTTACATAACCGATTCGATGCAGACGAAGTTGCACGGGTCAGCTAGTACATAATAAAAACTTTTGTATTCACGTTTAGTGTCGCAGATTAAGTGGGATTTTTTTTTGAAATGGAAACTTCTTTAGCCGCGCTTGGAGTGATATGTTTGGCAGGAGATAAATTTGTAATTTCGCGTTATGACATGGCACGTAGGCATGACCGGTCGTATTACGCTTGTGCCGCGTGCGTCTAACTAGCGATGTATAGTATAGGTGCCTGTGTATATGTAATATTGATATTTTGCAGCTCATCATACCTTTCATTGTTTAATGGACTTTATAAAAATGTATATAGTTATTGCTGCGAGTGCCAATACATATGAAAACTACGCTAATGTTAATAATTTCAATAAACAAACTTTGAAATTTAAATACTGTCATTCACACTATAATTAATATGGAAATTCAAAAGAGAACACATTTATTTGATTGTTTTGAGTTTTCACTTCTGTCGGCAGTCGTTGTGACTGCCTCGATTTTTTATATTTTTTATATATCATTGGAGGCAAACGAACGGGCGGGGCACCTGATGTGAAGTGATCACCACCGTCCATAGACACTTGCAACACCAGCGGAGTCATAAGTGCGTTACCAGCCTGTGTTTGGGGGAGGGAGGTGGACCTCCGGCGCTCTGACTGACCGAACGAAACGCAACAATGCAAGCACTGTTACTTCACGTCGGTGTTTCTGTGGGTCGGGTGGTACTACCCCGGACGAGCCGACCCATTCATGCTGAAACCAGTAATAGCTTCAGCGTGGCTCTACCACCTACAAACCTTTTATACTCTCCGTTCAAAATATACGATACGTCTCAAAACAAAATCCCGCCACAAGTCGAGCAGAGAATTTTAAATATAACATGTCACGTTTTCTTTTATAATTTACTTGCGCGAACTATGATGAATATTTTTTACGGAATTACATTTCGAACATAAAGTAAAGGAATAAGCGAACAGACGTCCAGTCATTATGAGATTTTATAGATTCTGCTTGTAATAAAATCAAGTGTAATTTATTTACGCAGAACAGGAAAAAACCTGACAGAGATAAAGACACGTGTCCATTAACCCCATTTTATGGCTGTTATCAGTTAGTAATAAAAATATTGCTTATATCTTAATGATTTTACACCTCAGAACGTGACTAACACGTATCGAATAAGTGTAGATTTCCATATAGTAAACTGGCGGGCACGGCGGACGTTGTCCCGCCCTGATAATAAAAAAAATTCTTGAAGTTAGACATATGCTGTCACAGACTTTTTTGTAGGCATTATCAAGCTCTCCAACATTTCATTAGAACTCAATTATATATCTCTCATAGTTAAGGCAGCGTTCAGAAGAAACGTTTTCGTTCGTTTTTCTCCGACTTACTTTACAAATCCGACTACCGCAATAAAGTCTTTCCATTTTTCTGGTTAATATATAGCCTATAATACTCACGAATAACGTGGTTTTCTACTGGCAAAAGAAATGTCAAAATCGGCCAAATCGATCCATATTTTACCCACTATAAACTCACAAACTTTTACCTCTTTATAATATTAGTATAGATGACTTGCTATATAAATCGTGCACTGTGGTTTATGTTCGTTGTTAAGAGAAGGCGCCACTGTCGAGATAGCTGGCGTTTTCGTTTCGTCGCTGTTTTAAACCCTCGGCTTCCGAATTTAGACTCGAAGCTCAAAATGGCCCACGCTAAGTTTTACAGAAACATAATATAAGACGTAAACGAAGTAGAATACATTCAGTTCCACGATAAATAAAAAATAAAAGTAATTGACCAAAAAAAAAAATATTTGTAATACACATCGATATTTCTGAATAATAATATCGATATTTTATATCAGTATAGGGCATACTGACGTGAAGTAACGGTGCACGCATTGTTGCGTTTCGTTCGGTCAGTGAGAGCGCCGGATGCCCATCTCCCTTCTCCCTCCTCCGCTTACCCCTTCCTCCCACAAACACAGGCTGGCAACGCACTTGCGACTCCCCTGGTGTTGCACGTGTCTATGGACGGTGGTGATCATTTAACATCAAGTGACCCACCTGTTCGTTTCTTTACAAAAAAATAAATAAATTAGATAATAAATCACTACATATTATAAAACAAACTGCTACGCTGCGTCCGTCTGTCTGTTCGCGATAAACTCACAAACTACTGAGCGGATCTTCATACGGTTTTCGTTCATAAATAGAGTGATTCACGGGGAAGGTTTGGGTATGCTATATTTGTCAACCTTTTTTGTAAATTGGTTGGCGGTAACGCTGTATAATCTCTTTGAGATCTAACAAAACAATTGAGATAATAAAACGACGTAGACGAAGCCGCGGGAATCTGCTAGTAATAAATATTACCCAAGGACCAACTATGGACACGTGTGTACGATGTAACGTAGTGGTCGTAACTGAAGTTTTTTTTTTTTTTACTTTATTTTTGGCAACCAATCTTTTAGATTATTACTGTCATTGTCGAGTAGTTAATTGTATTACAAGTTCTTCTTCCATTCCATTTTGGCAACGAGTCTTCTAGTAGACCATCACTGCCATTGTCAAGTGAACATCGATATTACAAGTTTCTTGATATAATTTCAATGAACTAACAAGATGGTGGCCATCTTGTTAGAACTTTCCATGGAATTTTTGCGGCATCTCAGAATTCATGGTCCGTGGTATTATTTTCCATTCGCTTCACTTATGCATAATAAACAAACTATATTACATAAAACACCACTAATTTTACACAATATAGAGTCAAGTAACACGAGATTATGAATAAAAAATAAAATCCACTACATGACAGATCAAGATCCCGCCAAAAACGCCAACTGAAGTTCTATATACTCATTTGGTCGATTTCTCGACGCATAACAAGACACGGGGATCGGAGATCGATGAATCGATTTACTGGACAAAAGACATCGATTTCCTAATCGATATTAAATAAACACTCATTCACATTTCATAGGATCGATTTCTGGCACTATAAAATCGTAATCGATATTCAGTAAACATTCGATTTATTGGAACGATTTCTATCACAAAAAAATATTGAGATGCGATTTCTTTGTGTAACTAAAAATAAGGCCGTAAATAATTTACAATTACTTTTTAGTTATTCACTTATATCGCTTCCTTTTCTCTAATTATAAGGCAGACATTTGATTTGATTTATGTTATAGAATTGACTGATTTTTTATAACTTTCATGAAGTTAAAAGCGATAAAATATCGATTATCATTTTCTCTTTTATTTGTGTTCATTTTCGTTTATAGAAGCTGAAAATCAAGACAGCAATTTTTTAGAGAAATCGATATTCTACGCGTCGAGTTTTTTGTAAATCGATAATCGAGAATACGGTTCAGATCGATTATACATAAAACGATTCTACTATGGAGGTAGAGGCAAGAACTATGTCATATGCGGGACATGTTGAAAAAGTGTCCGGCTCTAAGCACTAAATAATAGTTCCAAGACCCTCCAAAATGGCGTTAGCATAGGCGAAAGTTATGAATAGTCCAAAATAATCTATACTAATATATAAAGCTGAAGAGTTTGTTTGTTTGTTTGTTTTTTTGGTTGAACGCGATGATCTCAGAAACTACTGGTCCGATTTGAGAAAATCCTTCGATTTTAGATAGCTCATTTATCGAGGAAGGCTTTAGGCTATATATCATCACGCTAAGACCAATACGAGCGGAGCAACAATGAAGAATGTTTCAAAATCGTTTTTTTTTTATTTCTTTTGAGAGCTTCCGCTGCGTAATTAGCATTAGCCCAAACTAATCCACGCGGACGAAGCCGCGGGCAGAAGCTAGTATTAAATAATATCTAAAGTAGTAGTAAGACTGTTTTTTGTAATAAGTTTCACACGGACGAGGTCGCGGGCACAGCTAGTATCGATTAAAAATACTTATGGTTGTTACTATTACGATTGTTCAAACATCTCGTTGTCGGCCATCTTTAGGTATTTTCGTATAGATGCGTTGTATTGTGTTAATTCTTGAGATAAATATCGATAACGGTTTATATCGACGGATAAAGTATGTAAAGCGAAATGAATATAAAAGCCTTATCATAGAGCTTATCGTTTGCTTATAATGATTTATTGTGACGGATTGTAGTGTTATTTCTTTTAATGAAAAATCTAAAGGTTTATAATATAGGGTTACTAACTGTTCTCGCGAATTCCTCCTCGTGAAATAGTCCTTTGGGCTAACGATAAAAGGAAGCGAAAGCTCTCAAAAGAAAAATAAAACCCCGATTTTGAAACATTCTATAACGGTGCTCCCTTCCGATTGGCCTTAGCTTGATGATATATAGCCTATATCCTTCCTCGATAAATGAGCTATATAACACTCAAAGGTTTTTTGAAATCGGACCACTGGTTCTTGAGATTACCCCCTACAAAGCCACAGACTCACAAACTCACAAACTTTACCTCTTTATCATTACATAGTATAAAACAAAGTCCTCTGCCGCGTCTGTCTGTCTGTCTGTCTGTCTGTCTGTCTGTTCGCGATAAACTCAAAAACTACTGAACGGATCTTCATGCGGTTTTCACCAGTGCATAAAGTGATTCATGAGGAACATTTTGGTATATAATTTGTCAAGGATTGTTTTATAATCAGGGCGGGACAACGTCTGCCGGGCCCGCTAGTAATATAATAATGTTAGTATAGATGAAACATTCTTCATTGGTGCTCCGTTCCTATTGGTCTTAGCGTGATTATATATAGCCTATATCCTTCCTCGATAAATGAGTTATCTAACGCTAAAAGAATTTTTCAAATCGGACCAGTAGTTCCTGAGATTAGCGCGTTCAACCAAACAAACAAACCCTCCAGCTTTATAATATTAGTATAGACTAGCTATGTCCGCGACTTCACCCGCGTGGAATCTACGTTCTTGTCTTGGTGGAACCTGCTTACCTGTCAAGGGTTTTTTTGAAGTTATACTTCTTTTGGCGCGTTAGGGAAAATGATGAGAGTAAAAGACACCCTGAAGTTAGCTATAGTCTCAACATTTTGTTTGTTTGTATTTGTTGTTTGTATTTCTTTGTATTAAAACTTTCAATGTATCAAATACCTTTTTTCTATTGTTGGTGTCGTTTTCATCTAAATCGGATAAGGCGTTTCTGAGATTAGCGTGCACAAACGCACAGACAAACAGATAAACAGACAAACAGACAAAAATTCTAAAAATCATTGTTTTGGGTTCTATTGCATTTATAAAGACCCCTAATAATAGTTTTTCTCATATATACTTAATGTACAGACAGCGGTCAGTTACATTTTTATTATATGTATAGATTAGCGAGCCTGGCGGACGTTATCCCACCTTGATCATAAAATAAAAAATTGTGTGTGTACTTATGTACACACGTTAGAAGTTATACTTCTTTGGCGTAACAAGATAAAAATCTTTTCAAAAATTTTATCTTTCGCCTTATTCTACGTTTATAGTAAAAACGACACCAACAATAGAAAAAAGGTATTTGATACATTGAAAGTTTTAATACAAAGAAATACAAACAACAAATACAAACAAACAAAATGTTGAGACTATAGCTAACTTCAGGGTGTCTTTTACTCTCATCATTTTCCCTAACGCGCCAAAAGAAGTATAACTTCAAAAAAACCCTTGACAGGTAAGCAGGTTCCACCAAGACAAGAACGTAGATTCCACGCGGGTGAAGTCGCGGACATAGCTAGTCTATACTAATATTATAAAGCTGGAGGGTTTGTTTGTTTGGTTGAACGCGCTAATCTCAGGAACTACTGGTCCGATTTGAAAAATTCTTTTAGCGTTAGATAACTCATTTATCGAGGAAGGATATAGGCTATATATAATCACGCTAAGACCAATAGGAACGGAGCACCAATGAAGAATGTTTCATCTATACTAACATTATTATATTACTAGCGGGCCCGGCAGACGTTGTCCCGCCCTGATTATAAAACAATCCTTGACAAATTATATACCAAAATGTTCCTCATGAATCACTTTATGCACTGGTGAAAACCGCATGAAGATCCGTTCAGTAGTTTTTGAGTTTATCGCGAACAGACAGACAGACAGACGCGGTAGGGGACTTTGTGTTATACTATGTAATAATATAGAATACCAAAATTTTCAAATAAAATCCATGAGATACTATGTCTATTATAACTATGATATATATGTGTGCGTCATAAAAAGTGTACTACGCAATGTCTGTGAATACAAATTTTGATTAAATAATAAGTTATAAGATGAATAAGACTGGATTTTTGACTAACTCGTTTTGTGTTACGTAAGGTAATTGCCAATTTAGTATGTAGTCGAGATTGTTATCTAACATTTGACGTGTGTTGCCAAATCTGTGTTTCTGCTTATTCTTTTATATGAACATGTATTTTATAAACATACATTTACATGTTTTACAAACATGTTAACATTAATGGAAAGCTTCGCTCTTTATATTTTCGAGATTTTTTACCTTAACTGAATCTTTGTTTTTATGTTTTTGGATGAGTTGTCTAAACAAGAATGCTGGATAGTGATAATTTTGATCGCTACGTTTACATTTTATTATGAGAAAAAGCTTCTAACATTGATATACAAAAATCCAAGATGCACACTTAACGTCTTACAGCCGGCACACTAAAATGAGGACATAATTTTGGATTACGCACTCATTTCAAATAGTCTCGCGTCGCTTGTGTCCTTGTAAAAACAACTTTAAACCATTCAGGTAAGGTTGATACATACATATAATAAAAATGAAGTGTTACAGACACTGTAATATCAATTCATCGTAAAAATTTACTCTCATCATTTTTCCCTAACGCGCCAAAAGAAATATAACTTCAATAAAATTACAGATATCTTAACATGGTTTGAACATACTTCTTTATTTACAAAAAATTGCATCGGGCACATTATTGTTAATATCAAAAATGTCTGGCAATAATAAATTCACGTTTTAGTAGCGTTTAAAAGTTAGTGAAAAACAAAACATTCTAAAATTATATAAAGTTCAATATTTTTGCCTGTAAAGGTTTACCGGCAGCCAATTCGCTGTCGAAACCGTTGCCTAGCTCTTAGACAAATAGTCACAGGCAAGTGACAGATGACACATGTTGCTCATATCTTTTTAATATTTATGTTTTTCTTTAATACAATGTAGTGTGAAAAAGTTTTAATACAAGTTGAAAATAGTTATTATGTCATTCAGTGTTTAATTTATCATTATTTATTTTATGAATATATTTTAACGTTTAAATTACAATTTAACTTTATCAACTTGATATTTTATAATGTAAACTATACTGAGCGTATAGTAAACGTCTACAAAAAAGGGAAAGGAACTAGGTTCCAACTGGAGGTGCGTGGACCTCTCAAGCTTTTTTAACATTACTGCGAATATACGTAGGTTAGTTTTTATTTTAATTGAACCCGGTAGATGGTGTTACGAACGGGTTGTAGGCTTATTGGGACAGAAGTTACTGGGACAACGTACTGGGAAGACGTTTATCGGCAATATATGTAGGTTATTTGTTATTTTAATTGGACCTGGTAGGTGATGCTGCGGACGGGTTCAAAGCATATTTTAAAATATTTCTCACATACCAACTGGGTATATGTTTGAGTGAGTCCCTGGATATTTGGGATTCACAATTTGAAACAGTAGGTATCGCTGCAATCGGGTTTTGAGATGTATTTAGATTTTTCGCGTTTAAAAGTACAATCGAAACCGGTAATAACCGATTTGGTGCAGACGAAGTCGCACGGGTCAGCTAGTTTCGAATAAATGTACAAAACAAACATTTTACTTGAAATTTATTGATTGCACGTGTTTACAAGTTAAATTGTTAACACAAAAATTTACAACACGTAACTTACGTTGATAAATTAAAAGCGATAAAAGTGGATTAAAAAGGAAAGATGTTGCGGCACAATTTGAAAGACACGAACACTTATAATTAAAAAAGAGCCTGAACTCTTGAAGATGTATTTATATATCTAATGTACACGTTACATGTTACTTTTAGTGGCGTGCGCGTCGTACTTACAATTGTCTTTAAAGAGCGTTTCTGTAATTGTACATAGTCTCACAATTCTATAATTCTTTAATACGATTTTAAAAAACGCGTGCGGAGCTGCGGGTACAGCTAGTCTTATATATAAAATTCTCGTGTCGCGGTGTTTGTGGTTAAACTGCCCCGAAACGGCTTTCCCGATTCTCATGAAATTTTGTGTGCATATTGGGTAGGTCTGAGAATCGGACAACATCTATTTTTCATCCGCCTAAATGTTAAGGGTAATCCACCCCTAAATTTTTTTTTTCAATTTTAAATTAAATTTTTTTTTTTTTATGATACAGCATTATTAAATACATATAACCCTGATATTTCAACCCTTCACAATTAACCCCTATTCTTGAATGGTAATTTTAGTGATTAATAATTTTTCATCCCACTCGATAACTCAAAATTATTTTGAAAATTATTTCACAGCTAGAAAGGTATATTAGATTACGTTTTATTAAGGTATATTATATAGTAAATGGGGCGTGGAGGTGAGGGTCAAAGAAGCAACCCAGTGGATATCGGGAAGACATTTCTTGCCAATCTATATATATTATAGTATAGTTCCGAGTTACAGTTGGACCCGATAAGTTACGCTACAATCGGGTTTTAAGTTTTTTAAGATTTTTAGCGTTTGGAAATAAAATTGGAACCGGTAATAACCTACTTGGTGCAGACGAAGTTGCATGTGTCAGCTAGTATTACTATAATATTCATACCCCTATGGGGGTTAAATAGCGCTTATATTTTCAACCACTTCTTGTTATTGTACAGTATGGCCGCCAGCATATCGAAGTCGCGAAGAAGGTCCAGAGGAACGACAGTTCCGATGAAGAGGAAGAGATCCCGATACCTGACGACACTCCACCATCAGCGATCATCAAGGAAAACGGTGTCAACGGTATGTAAGAACATTCATACACTATTTTTTAAAGGTGGTAGAGCCACGTTGTAGCTATTACTAGTTTCAGCATGCATGGGTCGTCTCGCCCGGGGTAGTACCACCCTCTCATAGAACACCGACGTGAAGTAACTATGCTTGCATTGTTGCGTTTCGTTCGGTCAGTGAGAGCGCCGGAGACCCACCTCCATTTCCCCTTTACCTTCCCCTTTCTCCTTTCCTTTGCGACTCCCCTGGTGGTGCTAGTGTCTATGGACGATGGTGATTACTTAACATCAAGTTACCCATCTGTTAGTTTGCCTCCCCTGTTCGTTTGCTGCCTTTAACATAAAAAAAAAACTTTCACTGCAGTTTTACTGACAGAAAAGTGACTTTACAGACTACAGGCCAGGGCAACGGTGGCCTAACTTTTCGAAATACATAATTTAAAAATACCATTTTTTAAATGTATGATGTAGCTTTGATTTTCACCTAAACAGTCGCTTATATAGTGTTGTCTATAGTATTTATTATTATATTATACTTCTATACTATAGCATACTATATATACTATAATCTATACTAATATTATAAAGAGGTAAAGTTTGTGACGTTGTAGGGGGTAATCTCAGGAACTACTGGTCCGATTTGAAAAAATCCTTCAGTGCTATATAGCTCATTTATCGAGGAAGGCTATAGGCTATATATCATCACGCTAAGACCAATAGGAGAGGAGCAACAATAAATAATGTTTCAAAATCGGGGTTTATAAATATGTTTTTCAAATAATAGTACTTTAGGCCTTTTAGTTTATATTATAATTATAACATGTTTATGTATGGCTGTTTGTTACCTTAATAAATAAATAAAAGTATATAATGTTTTGAGTTTCCACTTCTGTCGGCGGTCCGTATGAAACTGCCTCGACTTTTTTTTTATTATCAAAGCAGCGAAATGTACACAAACGCGAGCGATGCCGCAAACAAAAACTAGACGAGAATAAAGTGTCCTTGATTAGGAACCTCTGATATTAATATTTCTCGTAATAGTGACATCATTCGAGACGATGTGAGAGATTTGAATGGCACTTATAGTGTACTAGGTTTTACGCACGGTTTCTCTCTAGGTAACGTCGGAAATAGTAATTATTTTCAAGTTAAAAACTAACTTATGTCGTTTTCTGTATTCATATATATTTAGTCTGGCCATAAATATTGTTACAATTAAAAATAAACATAATATTACATTTGAATTTGGAATCTGTCATTTTTATATGATTATTCATTGAAGTTTTCTCATTTTGGCGCCAATACATTGTTGTACAATATTTTGCGATATTAAAATGGAGTGGGGTGATAAAGAGAACCGAATCGCTGTGATTGCATTACACAAAGTAAAAACTCTCCGTACGCTTAGTATTAGTGAAATGTTTGTGTACCGGGTTATTAATAGGTACAATGACACCTCCTCTGGTTGTGAAAGAAAAAAGAACTGCCCGTCCACGTAGTGTTCGTACGAAAAAGGGGGTCAAAGCAGTAAGGGAAAATTTCGAAGAAATCCTGTCCGGAAACAAAAGATTTTATCTCGGGAGATGCAAGAGAGCACTTAGAACCATGTCGCGTATTTTAAAAGATGACTTAGGACTTGCAGCCTTCAAGAGATGTACTGGTCATTCCTTAACTGATAATTTAGAAAAGAAGAGGGTGGTAAAATCGATCGAGCACAACTACTGAAGCGGTAAGTAAAGGGAGGTCACAGAAAAATTTTGTTTACGGATGAGAAAATTACTGTATTTATGCTCAAAGCTCTGAGAAAGCTTCCCAATTAGTCGACAGAGTGCAACGTGGGCACTATCCGACTTCAGTGATGGTTTGGTGGGGCTATTTTATTAGCTATGAAGGAGTGACTGAGCCATACTTTTGTGAGGAAGGTATGAAAACATCGGCACATGTGTATCAAGATACCATTCTTGAGAAGGTAGTGAAGCCCCTTAACAACACCATGTTCAATAACCGAGAATGGTTCTTCCAGCAAGACTCGGCGCCGGGTCATAAAACTCGGTCTACATAGTCTTGGTTGGAAACGAACGTTTCGGACTTCATCAGAGCTGAAGACTGGCCGTCGTCTAGTCCCGATCTCAATCCGCTGGATTATGATTTATGGTCAGTTTTAGAGAGTACGGCTTGCTCTAAACGCCATGATAATTTGGAGTCCCTAAAACAATCCGTACGATTGGCAGTGAAGAATTTTCCCATGGAAAGAGTACGTGCTTCTATTGATAACTGGCGTCAACGTTTAAAGGACTGTGTTGCATTCAATGGAGACCACTTCGAATAAGCTTTTTATATTTAAATTGTTTCATATTTATGTATTAAAGTAACACACTAAAACACTAATAAATGTTATTTTCAATAGATTTTTTTTTAATTTGCTACAATACAGGGGCAATCCAAAAAACCTAATGATAACAAAATCTGTGCGAACATCGTCAATACGAAATCATTTCTCTCTAAGTTCATATCGCTTACGTTCGCTGCACCAATCACAGGGGTTGGTTTTTTAACCAATCCATGCATGGCTTCCTGTGATTGCTGCATTTGCGACATTTAACGAAAAAAATTACTGTTGCTCGAGACCCCACAACGTCGTCGCATAAACAATGAACCTTTTCGTGTAACCAAAGTTCATTACAAAATCAAATTGAGTGTGCCGCGGTCTCTAACACCGAACTCGAGTGTACTGTGTTTAGCGGCCACATACGTTATCCGGCTACATCAGCGGTACACCAAAACCGACACAACAAGGTAAGTCGTGCATTATACTGTTGATGAAGTGTTAGCGAACGTATTCACTACCCAAACGTGCGTAGACCCTGTGGTCTGTGCACAGGCCTCAACGTGTAAAAGACTCTATTGCAGCCAATGGAGACCATTTCGAATTAGCTTTTTATATTTGAAATCGTTTTATATTGATATATTAAACTAACACACTGTAAAAGTAATAAATGTTATTTGCAATAGATTTTTTTTTCTTTTGATCTGTTTTTATTTATTTATTTATTTAGTTTATAGGAAGACCAACAGCACTAATTACAAGAATTACTATGGATAATAAGCAACAGAAAACCATTTACAGGTCTCCACGAATAGCAATTTATGGCAATACTAGGTACAATAATGCAAACGTTAATTAAGATTAGTTGACTTGTTAGTGGCTAGTAATGCCTAGACAGTCTAAAACCCTAAGGGTATATACCCCACACATACGATGTAGACCTTATAATGCACTGGACAATAAATTGTTGGCAGTATGAGTTTAAAAAAAAATACCCTATTTATTACAAAACTAGCTGTAGGTACTTTGTCCGTGTGGAGATTTATGTAAAAAAAAAACAGTGATCTAAGTCATCTAATTAGCCACACTGAAGCTATTACTGGTTTCAGCATGAATGGGTCGGTTCGTCCGGCGTAGTACCACCCTCTCACAGAAAACCGACGTGAAGTAACAGTGCTTGCAATGTTTGCATTTCGTTCGGTCAGTGAGAGCGCCGGAGGCCCACCTCCCCTTCCTTTGCTCCTCCCCCTAACCTGGGCTGGCAACGCACTTGCGACTCCCCTGGTGTTGCAAATGTCTATGGACGGTGGTGATCACTTAACATCAGGTGACCCACCGATTAATAGGCCGATACACAAACATTTCACTAATACCAATCGTATGGAGAGTTTAAATAAATTGCATTTGGCTCCATACCTACTTTATGTAATGCAATCACAACGATTCGGTTCACCCCACTCCATTTTAATATCGCAAAATATTGTACAACAATGTATTGGCGCCAGAATGAGAAAACTTCAATGAATAATCATATAAAAATGACAGATTCCAAATTCAAATGTAATATTATGTTTATTTTTAATTGTAACAATATTTATGGCCAGACTAAATATATATGAATACAGAAAACGACATAAGTTAGTTTTTAACTTGAAAATAATTACTATTTCCGACGTTACCTAGAGAGAAACCGTGCGTAAAACCTAGTACACTATAAGCGCTATTCAAATCTCTCACATCGACTCGAATGATGTCACTATTACGAGAAATATTAATATCAGAGGTTCCTAATCAAGGACACTTTATTCTCGTCTAGTTTTTGTTTGCGGCATCGCTCGCGTTTGTGTACATTTCGCTGCTTTGATAATAAAAAAAAAGTCGAGGCAGTTTCATACGGACCGCCGACAGAAGTGGAAACTCAAAACATTATATACTTTTATTTATTTATTAAGGTAACAAACAGCCATACATAAACATCTTATAATTATAATATAAAGTAAAAGGCCTAAAGTGCTATTATTTGAAAATCATATTTATAAACTTTTTTTTTTATTTGACTACGATATTTACCAAGCAAGGTCTTAACAGCTTCACCGGACTACTAAGGCGAGCGCTTAAGGCACTCAGCCGATTTTATTTTGACAACTAGTTCAAGGGTGCGCGGCACACCTCGACTTTAGCTGTTGCCTGATACATGCAAATCGCGACCTATCTTTTTTTTTTTAACGTGGGGAAATTCCTTATGCTTACGCCACCCTCCCGGGGGAGAGGGTGGGTTATGTCCGAGTCGCACGGACTAAAACCCCACGGTGTACCGACAGACCGTTTTGTGGGGGCGGCAAGGGATCGTTCGAGCTAATCAACCTTGTAGAGCCGCCCCCACGGTCCGCCCGGCGGAAAGTGACCGCCGGGCTCCTACCTATAGAGGGACAGACCGGGTACACACCGGCTGCCCCCCCTCGTCCGCCGGACCCGTGCAATGAGGAGATGGGCCCCCCGGCCCATCCCCTCAGGTCCGGCTACGATTCCTATACACCTGCAAAATTTTTTGTCACAAAAGTCTAAAATAACCAGACACGTTAGACTAACATTCTTATTATATGTACAGATTATATTTTGATCATTTGAAGTCATTGTTGTGTGCTAAATTTACATAACAATGTCTGGTATTTATGTATGCTTTTATCGATACTGTCGATATTGGCACTTATAGTAACGGCACGCCTTGAAGGCCGTTTTGACGTTAGTCCGAGAACTATCTAATATAGGAGACATGTTGAAAAAGTGTCCAGCTTTGAGTACTAAACAATAGTTCCAAGACCCACTCAAAAGGCGCTAGCATAGGCAAAGGTTATGTATAGTCCGACATAATCTTACATATATAGCGTAAACTCGAAAGCAGGGGTCGTCGTCTAGTGGTTTTACCGGTGGAATATGATAACGTATGATTTTTTTTAAATATAATTGGGGCCAAACGAACCGGCGAGTCACCTGATGTTAAGTGATCACCACCGTCTATAGACACTTGCGACACCAGAAGAGTCGCAAGTGCGTTGCCAGCCTGTGTTTGAGGAAGATGGAGTGGGGAAGGGGGAGACGAGGTGGGATACCCGGCGCTCTCACTGACCGAACGAAACGCAACAATGTCGATTTTCTGCGAGAGGGTAGCCGACCCATTCATGCTGAAACCAGTAGAAGCTTCAGCGTGGCTCTATCATCTCCAAAATTATGTCAGCCGGTTCGAACCCCGGCATATAGCAAAGAATTGTTTGGAATTCGCTTACATTTACGAATGTTAAATTGGTAACACTATCGGCTGACGGTGAAGGATAACATCGTGAGGAAACCTGACACCTGAGAAATGTTCTTGTAGTACTACTGTATGTGGGAACAATATAGAACTGTGGTTTTCTCAGAGTTTGAAATCGCCAATACGTCGTGGGCTGGCGTGGTGGTTATGCCTTCGGGAAGATGCCTATCTATGGCCCTGCAATGGGTCTCTCACAGGCTGATGATGGTGATATTATAGCCTAAAATAACCGCTGTAAGAGAACGTGGAGTGTCTTAGAATTTTTGACAAAACTTAGTAATACGTTTAGTGATCTTTCAGTGTTTATTTTTATAAAACTTTTTGAAATAACTGAACAATAATGAATCCTGTTCCTACAGTAGCATTATCCTTTTTTTTTAACGTGGGGAAATCCCTTATGGATACACCACTCCCTCAGGGGAGAGAGTGAGTTATGTCCGACTCGCACGGACTAAAACCCCACGGTGTACGTCTGCCGCTATAGTCGGGGCAACACGAGATCTCTACAGATTTCATCGTGCCGCCTCAGCGGTTGGCCCAGCAGCGAAAGCGCCGCCGCCGGGCCCCGTCTTGTTAGGAGACAGCCGGACCTGTACAATGAGAAGATGGGCCCCCGACCCATCCTCCCTAGGTCCGGTTACGGTGGCAGGAGGCGGCGGTCAAACTGCTGCCTCCTACCTGTCCTCCGTTGGCGGAGACGGCCACTTTACACAGTAGCATTATCCTAATTTAACGGATTCTGATGGACACTATTTCATACATAGAGATGGTTCTCCTTACCTTTACACTATATAAAGTTACCTAAGTGTCTAATATCACTCTAAGACTTTTGAGAGTGGAGCAGTAATGGCACAGAGTGTAGGTCAGAAAGTATATAGAACGATGATGATGAAACCTTGCACTATATTGCGAGTTTTGGTGGTCTGCCGGTGGCAAAATTATTGCGTATAGTTCGCGATAGAAGTGAATATTTCAATAAGAAGAGCGTATGTCTCACAATTCTGCAATCCCTTAGTGGAAGCGAGACACTGCTCCCAATCTACACGACACAGCGCTTACCTTCACCACTTTTCGCAACGTAAAAAGCTCGTGGATCAGAATTTTAAATCCCTCCCATAAGAAGTTTCACTTCATAATTAGACACGAGTGACATTGCAGGGCATTGCTAGTGTAACATAGGCTTATAAAACGATAGATTTGAAACTTTGGAGTAGTGCATTTTTCTATATGATACCTATGTACCCCGTCTCCTCAAACACGCTTTTGCTCCTGCCTGCTACTCTGTAGGCGTGGAATAGTTACTTTGGGGTAACTAACACGCAGTGGAGGTTCTCAAAAGAAAAAAAAACGATCTTGAAACATTCTTCATTGATGCAACTCTCCTATTGGTATTAGCGTGATGATATATAGCCTTTCTCGATAAATGAGCTATCTAACACTCAAAGAACTTTTCAAATCGGACCAGTTATTTCTGAGATTAACGCGAAACAAACAAACTCTTCAGCTTTATAATATTAGTATTAGATATGATTTTGAAACTTTGTCTCTCTCTGTCTTTCAGGTACAAAGATGACTGTGATAGAAAGGGACGAGATATTGGGACCTTCACCGGAATTGAATTACAAACGAAGTTCGAGTCAGGAGCGAGTGCAGAACGGTCACAGACCGGACCAGGGGAAAGGAGAGGTATGGAAACATCTAAGCTTATTACTGAAACGTTTCTTATAGCAGCATATTTCGTCGTTGTACCTCACAATAACTACGGTGACCAGCAAGAGGTCAATAGGCCATCGTCGTCTGTCGCTGTCTTGGTGGCTCGTCAGTTTATCGCTTTCCGAATAGCTGATCATGGGAAGTGACACGGCTAAGTTTGCCATGGCAAAGAAAACATCAAAAATACTTTGAGGCCCTGGGAAGTTGCCTATGAATCAAATGAATGAATCAAAGCTACCACCGGTTCGGATAAACGGCCCAGTCACCGAGAAGAACCGGCAACAAACTGGATCAGATTTATTATTTCATGATACATATTTTTGCAAACGTATGTAGTTACATTCGCTTTTGGCGGCTGCACAGACACTGACGTCATTTCCAAACATCACCGTCGTTCACATATTTATCCACCCCATAACAGCCTTTAGACATTAAAACCCGTTTGACATGTTGAACTCGTTATCCGGTGAATCGGTAATGTGATTTAGGACTTTGTTATAAAGCCTAATAGATGCAATGGTTGGTGTGTGGTAGTCGCGATACAGCTGGACTTAGCGTCGTGATCTTACTAATTAAATAAAATACTTTATAGATCTTAGTGAGTTAGGTCTTCATGGTCTAAGATAGTAAACACGCTAAAGTCCCTTCTAGGACTGGCTCGCGAGTGTAGCTCCGGGAACATACGAATAGATGCTTGGCCAAAGTTCAATTTGAGGACGATAGCTATCCAGGTGGGCTTAGAAAAAGTCCCACCACCAACGCTATAGCTTCATTACGATATTTCTTTGATTGAATGTTCCGAATCAGTCGCAGGGATTGGATCCTACGTCCTATACGACTTTATCAACGCATTATTCTACCACGTCCATGCGTCTCTTTCAGTTTATACTATAGTACTGTTCCTTTCTCACTCCCACCACAAGTACATACTTTCCGTTACAAAGGATGCAAGGTTGCATTAAAATTTGTCTTTGTAATGTCACTCATATCGCGTCCTAAAAAATTTATTTCCAAAATTTTTCCCTAAAATATGCAAACGGTGATGAATCATTTCCAGAATTTGGAGTTCCACCTGTCCCACTGTCTGGACCTAGTGAAGGCCGGCATGGAGTCGATAATCGAGGACCAGGTCACCTCAGTCTTCGAGGCCGAGGAGTTGAGGAGTTGGAACCTTCTGACTAGGACTAACAGGTTTGTAATCCATTTGGCACGTGGCAAGTGGTGGTTAATTGTTGCGTGGAATAGGATAGTTGTTAGTGTCTTGAAGTTATTTACCAAAGTGTAAGTGCAAATTGTAGATCTAATTTATACTAATATTATAAAGTTGGAGGGTTTGTTTGTTTGGTTGAGCGCGCTAATCTTAGGAAATACTGGCCGGGTTTGAAAAATTATTTCAGTGTTAGATAGCTCATTTATCGAAAAAGGCATAGGTTATATATCTTCACGCTAACACCAATAAGAGAGGAGCACCAATGAAGAATGTTTCAAAATCGAGGTGTTTTTTACTTTTGAGTGCTTCCGCTGCGTGTTAGCGTTAGCCTTAAGTAACTGTTCCACGTGGACAAAGTCGCGCTCAGAATCTAGTATAGAATATTTGGTGAATGAAAATCTTAGTAAGTTTAGTGAACGTTTTTATAAATAATGTCTAATTGTTGGTCTTTCGCTCCTCTCGCCCAGCTGGTTTGGCTAACTTTTTCTGTACTTGATGTGTTTTTTTTTATGTCACAAGGAGGCAAACGAGCTGGTGGGTCACCTGATGTTAAGTGGTCACCACCGTCCATAGACACTTGCAACACCAGGGTAGTCGCAAGTGCGTTGCCAGCCTGTGTATGGTGGAGGGGTAAGGGAAGGAGAAAGGGGAAGGGAAAGGAGGCGCTCTCACTGACGGAACGAAACGCAACAACGCAAGCACTGTTACTTCACGTCGGTGTTCTGTGAGAGGGGGGTTCTGTATTTGATAAGTTTTTTTTTGTACTTGATAAGTTTTTCTGTACTTGATAAGTTTGGACATAATCCCACCCGGTGGTCAACGACGATGTGCTCGAAGATTGTAAACACGCTTAACCTAGAAAGGGACTGGCTCTAAGGTACAGCTGCCGGAACACGACAACATCTGCTTGGCGGTAGATCTTCACCAGCAGTGTGATAGCTAGTCAGGGAGACTTGGAAGAAGCCCTGCTAGTGGTTTCCCCATGAGATTCCCTTTACCAAAACTATGGGCCCTTTGAGGAACTCATGTCGATCCATGTATCTAACATGGTACCTAGTAGCTAGTAATTACAAAACTAGTTTCTTTAGGCGCGCCGAACGATATTTTTGGCAGGAGATAACCTTTGATCACGCGTCATGACATGCTACGTAAGCATCACTATAATATTGTTTTTTTTTGCAGCTCGTCATACCTTTCATTGATTAATAAACTCTATAAAAATGTATATAATTATTGATCCGATTGCCAATAGATATGAAAATCAGATCAGTGTTAATAGTTTCAAAAATCAAATTCTGAAATTTAAAAATTTGTCATTCACACACTATACTTGATATGAACATTCAAAAGGAAAAACAGTTATCTCATTGCCTACCTCGAGTTTTGTTTTTAAAGACTTACCAGAATTATTTTTTTCGTGTCTTGGACGGTTTCTTTGTGGTATCTAAAGAGAAAGCAAATTAGAAGTTTTTTGTAGTCCGCCCTAGTGTAGCTGAATAATTTGTTTTCTCACCACAGACAGTACGAGTTCCTCACTTGGCGGCTCACGATAATCTGGGTGATGGGCTTCGTCGTCAGATATCTGTTCCTATTACCGCTCAGGATATTGATCTTCGTTTTCGGGGTGAGTTTCCACATATAATGGTCCTTTAACACCCCTTATGGGTAAATTTTGGTGGGTTCTTAGCCTCTCGTGTAGTGGATTTTATATTGCATTCATAATACTGTGATACTCGATTCTAGACTTTGTAATATAGGTCATATTTTACTTGACAACGTTGGGTTATTATGCACAAATGGATAGGATAGAAAACGAAACGAAATCGGAACGTAAGTTCTGAGGTGCCACAAAAACGCAAATTCGATGTGATATTCGAACTCATGTCTATCGATTTAGTGTCACAAGATACTACTATTGAACTCGATTATACTTATCGATATCGATATATATCGATATTCTAGTGATTTGTGACGTCATTCTTCAGTAACAAAAACTCGTGTTTTACAAACTGCCTAATGTTTTTATGGTGACCTACCCATCATTTTAAAGTCGCACTTTATGTTTGGTTGTTAGACTTTTATATGTTTCTAACAAAAATCGTTCCTATTTATTTAGTTGTATGTATTTTTTGATCTGTACTAATAATATATCTTCCTCGCCTTCTTTTATTTTGAATAATAATTTATTAAGAGGACACAGGCGCGCTTTAATCTGGTGTCACTCTTTGGTAAAGACGAAAATGTCAACCAAATAACTTTGTATTATTAAATTGGGACTAAATTATTGAAATTCAAAATTGCCCAATATAATTCCTTTACTAATAAGAAGTGTTCGATTGTGTAAAATGGAACGTAAAAAAAATAAGACGTTCCGATAAATGGATTTGTTATTCTCCGAAGAGATTATATTTTTACAAAGCGTTATTATACGCCTTAATTCTATTGTTGGTGAATAATTAAATTGAAAAGTTACCGAAGAATTAATTTTACCGGATGTCTATTTAATTTTTTTGATATGGCAAACAGGTCGCAACAATGATTATAACAACGACAATCGTTAGTTTGCTTCCGGCTGGTAGAGTACGCCGTTATTTGGGAATGATTTCCTATAAAATATCGATACGTGTGTTGACACGTGGCCTGTCAATCGTCATAACGTTCCACGACACGCAGTACTCGCCGAAATCGAACGGCTTCTGTGTTGCCAACCACACGAGCCCGATCGATGTTGCCGTCCTTAGCGTCAGGACTTGTTTCTCTTTGGTAGTATACTTTATATTTACCAATGGGGGGGCATTGTGTTGTTTATGCTTTCTGTGTTTTTTTGTTCTTTAACATCTATGTGATCGTCTGTGATTGTTTTTACATTGGGCATGTGATATGAGACTTGTTGCATGCGATATTGACCCTTGACTGATGGTGGATTGACTAAAGACAGGACCTGACCGCCGGAGACTTATTTTCCTTATCAGCTGACGTGTACTTAAAACTGTTAATAGTCTTATTCTAATTTTCGCCAAAAGTCACGGTTCAGTGCTATTCTTATCCAGAAATTAGTTTGTTTCTATGTTTTTGGTAATTGGCTCGGCAATCTTTTGTCTCCCCGCCTGATCTCTCATTATTAAAATCTTATTTAGAAATAAAATTACCAATTTTTTGTCCTCGGTTGTACACGTCTTCTACGTCATTCTAATGTCCGGCCAAAAATAAGACCCCATTTATATCATATTCAGTTACATCTTTTGTACTTAAATATTCATCTCTACCTTCCTACATTAAACTAAATAAATAAATTATAAATTGCAGCAGATAAGGAGCTGGTAACATTATCGTTCGGACCTCTGGATTGTATCGGTCGTTTATGGACAATCCCATGTTTGACCAAAGGAAGGACGATAAAAGTCTGTACTGACAGTTTATAATAACGTTTTACTTGTTTAAAGAATAGAATATATGAAAACGATCCAATATATTTATAATTCTGGCTCATTTTTTTTTTCGTACTGACTACGCTATTGACCTAGCACGGTCTTAACAGCTTCACCGGACTACCTATAATTCTGGCTCAGTTTTGACCTCATGCAATTTGGACTTGACTTGGAATATGACTGATAGAGACAATACGGTTATAAAACGGGAGCGTGTATTCGGGTTGAAACGGGCTAGTGGTACAGGTCTGGTGGCTCGTCGTGTGCACCGCGTGCGTCGGCTGCGTACCGGACGGCGACCTGAAGAAACAGCTCAACAGGACGGTCGCATTGCACTGCTTCAGTTTCCTAGCGAGGAGTATATCGGCCGTGATAAATTACCACGACGCGCATTACCGACCCGCTAACGGTGGGATATGCGTTGCGAACCATACGAGCCCCATTGACGCTCTGGTACTAATGTGCGACGATTGCTACTCATTGGTGAGTGAAACGGTCATTTTCCAGTTACATTTAATGCAAAAATATCTCTACAGAGCGCGTTCCTGGCGAAAATGTAGCCAGTAATTATTTTTTTGTTTCCATTATATAGCTTTTTTTTTCTCGAACTGACTACGCTATTGACCCGGCAGGGTCTTCACAGCTTCACCGGACTACTTACATTATATAGCTTAATTTTCATGTATTACTGAACAATGATATTATAACTAACAAGCTGAAGAATACATTACCTACATAATATTTTGACAATACAAATGGCACAATAACACACACATACGTAAAGTAATATTCTAACGCCACACTGGCTTAGATAAAATGTGGAAATAAAGTGGCATATTCTCAATATCGATGGTGAAAAAGAAATGGTTATATGTTGCTTAGATGCGGGCGGACTGACGGGGCAGCCGTTAAAAATAAGTTAGCTAGGCAAGTTATAACAAGGCGCTGTTGAAGCGCTTGTGACGTATCTACAGTTTTTTTAGTTATAATATAATTGATTACTGAAGAAATAGGACTATACAACAAGGGAGTACCATTTTCTGGAATATGAGGTTATCATAAGATACTTTTTAAAACGAAACAATTACGCGCTTGAGATCGTAGTGATAATATCGATTAAAGAATTTTGGCTGTCAAGATGGGAAGAAATATAGTGTGTTGTGATAACAAATTACTATAGTTTAAAGTACTGTATTTTGCTGTAATTAAAATCTACAAACTTAACGTATGACAAAGATTTATTGATAATTCTGATTCATTTTCATCAAATTAAAGTGGATCAAAGAAGAGACAGACGAAAAAGACGGATGAGAGAAAATAACATGTGGCATAGATGCGAATGTTAAGGTGGATGTGTGGTGTGACTAGAATGGATTAAATTAAGAATGATTATATCAGAGGAAGTTTGAAAATAGCACCCGTGACAGAGAAGTTGAGGAGTAATAGGTTAGCATGGTATGGGCATGTCATGAGGAGAGATGAAAACCATGTAACTAGAAAAGTGTTCAGTGTGTTTGTGGACGGATATACGAGTAGAGGAAGACCGAAAAAGGTATGGATGGACTGCGTGAAAAATGATATGTGCGTAAAAGGTGTGAATACTGAAATGACATTTGACAGGAGAGAGTGAAAAAAGAAAACATGTTGTGCCGACCCTACTAATTGGGATAAGGGTAATGATGATGATGATAAAGTGGATATAGAAGTAGTATAGAAGATATAGAGAAAATTTCCAATAAAATTGATTGTGAAATATATTAGCACTTCTTTTAGGTGTGAAGGAAAAATAATGTAAACAAAAATTTAGTTCTTTAAATAATGAACCTTGCATTTTTAAAACTTTTTTGTTGACTGTATATATCAATATAGGGCACGAATATATAATAAAAGCATTTTCAGATAGCGGCGTGTCTAACGTCTTTTGTAAATGCTCGAGGTGAGTTATTGTATTTCCTTTGTCGATATTGTTGGTTCATATTTATTTTGGGTTTATACAAATTCATATTGTGTACGTGGTAATGATACGCTTGAGTTGTATTCAATTATGGGACATACAGCATGGGTTTTTAACATGGTCGTACATGTCTTAAAATATATGCTAAGTATATGCTTAAAATTGTGGTAAGTTTATAAGTAATACTAAGTATGTTTAGTTTATGTATATTTAGATGATATCGTTGTTTCTTCAGACGTCTTTGAGTATCGTACTAAGTTCGACATGTTGTGCTAATGCATCTTTGTCTGGCATGCGGATGAGCACACGGGGAAAGTTAAGGGCATAAGATGAAATATGAGTGCGTAGGCTCATCTCATCTCCAAGTATCTTTCATTTTAAAAGACAAAGAACTGTTGCGTTGAAATTCATGTGCTAGCATTTAAATATATTATAAATCGATCTAAATGAAAAATATCTGCTTCATTAACACTTTCTTCTGTAATCTTGTGTTATGAAAAATTAGTTCACTACTTTAGAAGTTCCAGAAGAAGTTCAACATGTTCTAACTGATCCAGAAGCGCGACGTGCTACTTCGATATTATTATTTTATTTTGAAAGTTTTTAGTAGAGTTGTTTAGCTATCAATCTCTTACTTGGTTTCTTAGAATAAATTCTTTGTTAAAAAATGTTGTTTTTTTGTTTGTGATGAAAATTGTGATGAAATGAACTGCCTAATTATATGAGACATAAAAAACTGTTACGGACTTATTGATTTACGTTTTTGTGGCTATCTTCAGATTGGTCAAAGGCATGGAGGTTTCCTGGGGTTACTGCAGCGAGCCCTTGCCAGAGCGTCACCTCACATTTGGTTCGAGAGGTCAGAGGTCAAGGATAGGCACGCAGTCGCCAGGAGGTGAGCGATCTGTTAAAACGGTTGATCACCTGGATATTTTATAATACACTTATAATATTATACTGTTAGGGTAAGGTATACATAATCATGGTAACATAGTTGGATAATGTTGGTTATTCACTTGTTAAAGTACGTATAACAATTGGTCAACTTTTACAATTTACTCGTGCAAAATTATGTCGTTTTGCTAAATCACTTCTGTTAGTTATATAGATCTATTCGTTTGGTTACAATACCACATGTAATTGATAATTTCAACACGAAATATTTTATAAAGGCAAATTTTTGAGACAATAGCATAAGTAAATATTGGACTTTTGGGGCATTTCACGTGAAGCGGACAACGAAAAAAAGGTGAGGTTCTGAAATTAGTTCATATTCAGTCTATTTGGACTTATAGTAGGTATGAATGTGAATGCATAATTATTTTTTTTCTATCACGTTTATTTGTCAAGTTATGGGCTTCTAAAGAACAGTCACACCTGAAATTCAGATTTTTTGGAAGTAGTTTTTCGAATTGAACAAATTTACAATAAAATATTAAACGCATCGATTTATATAGCAGAATAATCGCTCTTTTTGAAAATAAAATAAAACTCAGAAAAAACTATTTTTTTAATGCTCAAAACCGAAAGTTAAATTTTCGAAACAAAATTTTAATAACTTGGCATATTTTTTTCTTTTTTTTACATCAAAACGTAGCTTAAAATACACATAAAATATAGTATAGCTTTTATAGTTGGCATAGAATTGGTTAAGGAGATAGATCGATTGATGTACATGCATGTCACACAGAGTACGAGGTAGGCGCTTTGTTAGGTAGATTTTTTTTTGAAAGGTAACGCACTTAAAAGATGTGATATTAATATATACTTTAGAAGCCCATAACTTGACAAATAAACGTGATAGAAAAAAAATAATGATGCATTCACATTCATACCTACTAGAAGTCCAAATACACTGAATATGAACGAATTTCAGAACCTTACCTTTTTTTCGTTGTCCGCTTCACGTGAAATGCCCCTTTTATCAAAATTCATTTAGGTACTAGACTAAGAAATCATGGGAACAACTGACATATGGACCTAAGTAACATTTCGTGACGCTTCTTTTTCAAAATTGTCTTTAGATCACGTGATATAAAGTGATGAGTAACTCTTGAGGTCATTTGAAAGAAAACAATGAAAGTCATCCGTTTGATGACATTTGTTTTCGACTTTATAATTTTTGGGTCCTGTAATTCATTTATTTTTCTGTTCGGTACCGTAGCTGAATACATTCTTTTACCTTGGAGGTTTTATAACATCTGACAATAAATCTGATATAAACTGGTGGTAAGTGATCATATGACTGACGCTAACAAGCGTAGAAGGATTTGCGATGAAATATTGTTTCTCGGAACATTGATACAGGTGACAGGTTTTCGGCATTGAACAATACCGCGGGCATTTTGAATGTGAATTTACGCAAATATCATACCAGGGTACCACCATCAACGCTATGGTCATAATAATTATTAATGTCGTGTATGGTCCCTTACTATATTTCCTCGTTTCAAGGTTAAAGGAGCACATATCTGTCCCGGATAATCCACCGATATTGATATTCCCCGAGGGCACGTGTATCAATAACACCAGCGTTATGCAATTCAAAAAGGGTAGCTTCGAAGTCGGAGGCATAGTATATCCAGTCGCCATTAAGTGAGTGACAATTTCGTATCTAACGCGTGGACAGTCTGTATAATAAAGCATTTAAATAGGATTTTGGGTGGGTGAAAGTGTGTATCCTTTGTCTGATGCATGGGATTGGTCAGACGAAGAATATAGACCGTTTCCATAAGTTTGAAGATTGGGTGAGAGTAGGATCAGGTATTTTGGATTACTTATCATAGAGGTCTGACGTTGAACGCGGATAGCTCAAGTACTACTGGATCGATTTTAGTAAATTTTTGAAGTTTTACTTTTTAAGTACTTTTTCTTACTTCCCCTAAAAAAAGTATATCTTTGTTAAATATATAGTATTTTTATACTGGTTCGGCAAAATGACTGCACGATACCTGATGTAAAGCACGATACAGTCCATAAATAATGGTCACTGTCAATGATAAGTAGCAATCAATCGCTATGATGCCGACCTGCAAAAGTGCCTCTTCATGCATCATTTGAAGGACCCCATGTCATAAGTTGTTAAAGTTGGAGCAAGCGGTGTGATGTGCATGCGCAGATGAGGGGAAGTACAAAGGATAACCTTGTTTACAAAGATATTTTCGGTAAATACATAATATATGTTTGCTTAAAATCTCTTTATATGTTTTTTCTTTCTGCACATGAATTATATTATTAAGATAATACACAACGCAGACGAAGTCGCGAGGAATACTTAGTGTATAGTATAATAAAAGGTGTAACCAAATTGGAATGAATTGGGGAAAATGACAAATTCGTGATACACGAATATTATATTATATTCGCCTTCATACACTCACGCCTTCCCTTGTTTCCCATATGTGAGATTTGCTAATGGAATTACCGCAGAAAGTCTGTTCTTGTGGGGGGCTGTTCATAAAATACGTGCACACTTTTGTGGGGGAGGGAGGGAGTTTTTTTACATGGGAAATCACTTGCCTACTCCTCGCCAGGCAGCTGAGGGCAGGTTATACTCGAACCGGTGGTAGCTTTAACGTTCATAAGTCCCTTCTTAGGTTCTAAATTGAGTTAAGTACTATTGTTTTTTTTTTTATTGGGATACGTTCTTACCCCTTATGTAGAATGGGATTTTTTGTGTTATATTGGGAAAATCTGCGTATTGTATTTTATGAGCGGCCCCCTAAAATCGTTGCGACCGTTTTCTCGCATCAGATACGACCCCCGTTTCGGCGAGGCTTTCTGGAACAGTTCCCGTTTCGGGATGCTGCACTACCTCCTCAATATGATGACCTCGTGGGCGATAGTCTGCGACGTGTGGTACTTGCCGGCGATGTCGCGCAGACCCGACGAGAGCGCCGTCGACTTCGCGAACAGAGTGAAATCCGCTATCGCGAGGAGGGGGGGCCTCGTCGATCTGATGTGGTGAGTCGTCCCTGTCGCTTAGTGCACTCGCGTTCTCATATTTCACTATATTTTATTTATGGTAATGGGTAAAATTGGTTTGAGCCAGTCCAGACCAAAAATATATGGCGTTCTTTGGAGGTGGCCTTCACCTGCAGAGGGGTTCTTGCAGGATGCTAACTAACAAATAGTATTTTCCCCTTTTAACAAAACAGTGCATTTTTTTTATTTTGCTGTGTAATTTGTAAAAAAAAATTTAGCTCATATTTTGTCGAAATTTGTTAAAAGTGCAAGAAATAAAATGCTTTTTTATTTTATTAATGGGGAAAATGTTACGTTACGGAAACGTTACCTCTTCGTGTTACGGATGTTCACGTAACGTTCGAAATGAGAAATGCACGCGTTCGACCCCGTGTAAAGTTTAAGCCTCTTTAAAATGTCTAATAGAAAGAGACAGAGAGAGAACAAGTTGCCTGAACGGGAGCGTAACGCCTTTCCTTACATGACGATTCCTATCAGTCAACTCCTACTGGAAGCATCGTTAAGTAACTTCGTTCCAAAATTCATGTATTTTATGCTGTCATTGATTTAGCATTTTTAAATCAAGTAAATGTCGATGTAAAAGCTTGTAACTTGGCATATATTTTCCTCATAGTATAATTAAGTAAATCAAATGACGTATAAGTAATTTATAGTACCTTTTCATTATTTTTATTAATCAATCAAGCATAGGTTATTCTTTTATACGTTCTTCAAATTCAATTACAACATTGTTTTTATTATAAATTATTGAAATACTTCAATTCCTCTCCAGGGACGGACAATTAAAACGAATGAAGCCGAAAAAGGAATGGCGAGAGTTGCAGCAAGAGGAATTCAGTAAAAGATTAAAAGGGGAGTAGTAGTAGTAGTGAACGACGTCACGTTACAACGTATGTATGTACCGGGAGTGAATTGTCTCGTCCACCGTTCAATAGAACCAGTGAGGGTAGTCGATAATTAATGTTTAAATATCGTGACGGTAGACCGTTATTGTTTGAATATTGTCATGGTAGTCGATTAATAATTTTTGAATACTCTGAGGGTAGTTGATTATTAATGTTTGAATGCTTTGATGGTAGTTAATTATTGATTTTTGAATATTGTGACGGTAGTCGACTATTAATGCTTGAATACTGTGACGGTAGCCGATTATTAACGTTTGAATACTGCGAGGGTAGTTAAATTGTTAATGTTTGAATACTGCGACAGTAGTTGATTATTAATGTTTGAAATACTGTGACGGTTGTTGTTTATTAATGTATGAATACTCTGAGGGTAGTCGATTATCAGTGTTTGAATACTGTGACGGTAGTTAATTTTGGAATACGGAAATGTCCCACTTTTGGTCGGAATTTCATCACATTGTTTGAGCGTTCGGTTTTCTTTATGTAGTAGTTATTCCCGAATTACTAATTGAGAAAAAATATATATCAGATCGTTTTCCTTCTGGCACTTTCATATTTTAACTGTATGTATTGTGGTCGGGATTTATTCGGATACAATACTATCTTATTTTTATAAAAAAAGGACTCTAAACCCTCACTGATGAGTTCATTGTCCGGTGGCAATTATTAATGGACATAAAAAAATGGACCTAGTGTTGTGAATGATTATTTATTTTTATTAATTTTAATAATTAAAATCGAATTGAAATTGAATGTTTGTGTTTTATTTTGTACTAGCTGTGGACGCGACTCCGTCCGCGTGGAACTTAATGTTAAAAAAAGGACTAATAAAGTCATTTGATACTTATCTACAGTTCTCTCGTACTTAAGTCGCGTCCTCATTAAAATTACAATAACTTTTGATAGAGTGAACCGATTTTAATGAAACCAATACTATAAATGTTACTCGATAATATGCTTTATGATTTTTTTTAAGAAGTTCTATCGTGAACCCAGTACTTTAGCAGTGATGCGTGTTCATATCATTAATCGTGGACGAACACCATGACATTGGATTTTTATATATTTCAATTTTTTTTTGTTTTGGTTAAGGTTTTAGAGGTGTCGAATAATATCATAAGACTGGTGACACTCAAGCTAACCTCCCTTGCACGTGGTGCACCCTGCTGAATAACGAACGAGGCAATGGCGAAAGTGGAGTGGTAGGGTTTTACAGCCTGACTGGGTCGCAACCACCATGTATATGGTAAAAAAGCCCGTCATAGTGATTCGCTTCTGCGGGTCGCGTTTCGGGATCAGCCTGTGCATATCCAGCTCTTCGCTGGCCGACATGACAGCGGCGACCGGCGATGGATAGTGCGTCACTCGGTGGTCGTCATTGTTTTTTGATTGTACTGTGCTTACCATCAGGCAAAAGGCAGTCATTTTGCCGTGATACTATAAAAAAAAACAATGTAGCGTACAAAGGACACTAATTGATCCATAACTTAAAAAAAACTCACTTCTCGGCTTTTACAATAAAATAAAACGACTAAAATCATATAATGCATATTTATTCATAACAAATCTAATATCAAAGGTATATATATATCGATGGGTCCTTCTATACGACAAAAATAAAATCCACGTAAACTAAATTTATAAGCGAGGCCTAAAAAGGTAAAAATATCACAAAAACAAGCGTTTTGTCAAATATTAATCTTCAAATATACATAAATGTTTCTGTTATTTATATCTATATTATATATTCTATAATATCTATATATTCAGAGCGTTTGTGATGTAAAATTGGTTATCAACAGTTTAGGCCTTTACACACGCGGGGCCCATCGATATAGGCCTTCTATACAAACTATTCGAGCGAGTGTGTACAGTTATTTTTTTGCTCAAAATTCATCATTTTCAAACGGATGATGCTTGTGACCGAGCGCTCTGTAAAATAACATTTATATTTACTATTAATATTGTAATACCTTTAGTTCCTATTGGAAAATGGAGATATTTATACCGTTGACATATAAAAACCCAAGAAACACAGTCTCGAATAAAAGTAGCGCTCAAAACCGTCACGCAAAAACTCACCAATATACACACGTGCTTATTGTTGTGCTAAAAACTTATGATTTCGCAAATTCGACCTTACCTAAATGATTTAAAGTTGTTTTTACAAGGACACAAGACTACATAATCCAAAATTATGAACATATTTTTGTGTGCTGGCTGTGAGACGTTAAGTGTGCATCTTGGGTTTTTCTATATCAACTCGGTTTTCGTTGGAATTCGACATATGTGTCGAAAATCAGCTAAATTAAATTTTTATCGTCCATGTGACAAGTTCAAATTTTGCCGTCCAATAAGGTTATTCGTTTTTTTTTTTTTATAATCTTCATATTTGACATGTATATAGTTTGAAGATGTGGAAAAATAACGTAAAATATTGGGTTCGGCTAAAATTGGATTCAGCTCATTTTGAAAGGCTCATCTATCACCATGTTTAAAAAAAAATCATTAATACATTTGGCATTTAATTATAATTTTATCTCTACATGAGATGAAATCGTTCCTTTACATAAGTGACCGCAGGTTCGAACCGCGGTATGTACCAACGAATGTTTCAGAATTCGCTTACATTTACTAATGTTAAATTGGTAACACTATCGGCTGACGGTGAAGGAAGACATCGTGAGGAAACCTGACACCTGAGAAATGTACTTGTACCACCGTACTGAATAGAAATGTGGATTTCTGAGAGTCTGCAATCACCAATACGTCGTGGGCTGGCGAGAGGTGATTATACCCACAGAGTACGTTATATAAATAGAGGTCGCACTCGTTCTTTCCAATCAGCGCCTCTATAATACGAGTTTCGAGCTAATATCTATTGGTTATAAATGTACATTTATAGCTATATATGTATGCATACAGCGGTACTGCGTAAATCGTATACAAGTTTTTGATCATTTTTATTTGTAATGAATATATTCATCGTAAGGCATATCTAAATCCAAGTATGTATATGCAGGAGTCAATGTTTATAAGTAGATCCAGAGATAGATAAAATTGTTTGTGAGAGGCAAGAAAATTGAAGGGAGCACACTCTCGTAACATATACGTAAACAAAATGAATGAAAACAAATAATTGGAAGTTGTCAGTTTGAAATGTCAAAATTAAATTGTCATCCACCATCTTTTGTTATCAAACTTGCCAAAAGAATTATATAACAGTGCCATCTAGACAGTGGATTGATAACCAAAAATAGACGAGCCTTTTCCATTCAAATCCAATTCTGAGAAGTGAAAATAGCGTGATTATACCTTCCTGTGGGAAGAGGCCTGTGACCCTGCAACTTACTTACTCTTACTTACTACACTTACTTACTTACTACAACTTACTCCATGCAAATATATTCTCTATCCACCCAAAAAGTTGTTTCGATCATTAAAAATCTGGTAAATTTGTAGTCAAACGCTAATAAAACCTGTAAAATATGCTTAGAAAATAAAACTTACGCAGTCATAGGTACAAGTCTGCCATTACAATCAAACGTATCGATGAGTGCGACATCTTGCGGGGACAATTTGAAATCGAACACATCGAAATTGCTCGCTATACGAGACTTGGTCACGGATTTCGGTATCACAATATTACCACTGTCGATCTGATATCTGGAAAGTATTGAAACGACGAAAATATAACGTCGTGACGCTATTTATCACAGTTATATCACGGGTGATAAATCACGACCTATACCGATTTGCCGGATAGTGAGTTCAAGCACTGTCAAGAATCTTGAATTGCATTATATGAATTTATATTTAAAACAAAGAATGATGATGTATTCTGTGTCAGTTTTGTAAAAAAAGCGCTATGATATTAAACGTCTGTAATATTGCAAATCTTATTATTTTATTTGGAAATCGGTTGGCGACTGAAAGTCGAATCTGAAACTAGGATTTATGGCGACCGTACTGGAAAATTTAAAGAAGAAAAAGTCAGTTGTTAGACGACACGTCAAGCGGGTTTTAATGTCTAAAGGTATTATATAAGGTGGATCAATATGTGAACGATGGTGACGTCTGGAAATGACGCCAATCTCTGTGCATTCGCCAAAAACGTATATAACTAACAGTGTTTGTACAAATATGTATCACGAAAAGATAACCCAGATCGAGTTTGCCGGTTCTTCTCGATGAGCGGGTTGTTTGCTCGAACCGGTGGTAGTTTCGCCTAAAGTGAATAAAATATTTTTGATTTATCACGGACAATATAACGCCGTTATGCCATCTATCACAGTTATAAATCACGAACCGCTTTGATTGAATTTATATTCCGTTCGTATTTAAACGATTTTTACTGAAAGTACAAAACATAATTTTATTATTTTTTTCAATGTAAGATAAGATGTTAAAATATTAACCTGATGTATACATGTAATACACAATACATACACAAATAGTAATTAAAATTCTTAACTTTATTGAATTCAGTATATTAAAATAGCGACTGGAAGCGAAATAATCTTTGACAATTTATTTCTAATTCATTTCTGACTTCTATATATTTTTTTCATAAATCGAAGCTTTATTTGAGGACAATATTAAATTTCCAGAAAATCAAAGAGCTTAAAGTTTTGAAACAAGATTAAATTTCCTTAAACACATTATTATGTCTAGTTCACTAACAGCGGCACGTCTTGCTGCTTTTATATCTTCTATTTGCATGGCTTTACCAATGCACGATAAATTTCTACGAATTGTAAAGTAATATGTCGCAAGGGAATTTTTATCACGTGATATATAACTGACGTTATAACTGTATGTAGCAAACATGACGTGTGATTTATCTTATCACGTGATATATAACTCGTGATTTTATTATACATTTTCGGTTATTCAGTGCCTTCTCGAGTACAAATTTACGAGGAAACTATAATATCATATTGATACCTCTGGAGAGTGAGGCTGTTATAGGAGAATATTTAAATTTTATAAAGTCAGTTATAATTAATTATACAGGCTGAAAGGTTAGACAGTAGCAATATTTATGGAGAATACTCTGCACTCGATTCTCGTTCTAAATCAATTAAAAAAGTAGGTGCTTGATATTTGACCTAATTGTCTAGAAAAAATCAAAAATTATACACAATCCTCTACGCGTCTATGTTAAAGCACAGTGTCAATGACCGTCGGGTGACTTCACTTTCACTTGAAAGTGAACGTAGGAACGGCATGAACAAAACAAAAGGATTTATTGTCCGTTTTATTATTGAAGGTTATTAACTCCAGATCGCCCCTTGCAGCTTGCGGTCATTGCACCTAGGTTTATTACGTTGTGTTTATACTTTTGAAAGTCTTCGAACAAACTTTAACTTAGGTTCTCTTTGTTGTTTATTAGTATTTGTTTTGATATTATTATTTTATATGTTAAAAGTGACCATGAACTATCATCTCTTAGAATACAGTAAGCGAGTCACTTAACACTTGGTATATTATAACGTTTTCTATACAAATGTATACTGTGTATGGGCTATGAAGTAAATACTTAAAAAAACATACGAACCTGATGAGAACTTGTGCTACGGTCTTTCCAAGTTTCTCTGCTATCTCCTTCAGTTTCGGGTCCTCCATCAGTTGAGGGTCATCCGGCTTCGCCCAGGGCCTATCAGGGGATCCCAAGGGAGAATATGCCGTGATCAGAATATCACGGTCTTCGCAGAACTTCTTCAGTCGTTTCTGGTTCAAGTACGGGTGGCATTCCACCTGTGGGCGGATATTCACGCTTACAAAGACGGTTATAGTCTAAGAGCTTATGAATGTCTAACCTTCCTTATTTCATAACTAGATTTTGTGATAAAATGTACAATTATAGAATTTTGTAGGTGGTAGAGCCACGCTGAAGCTATTACTGGTTTCAGCATAAATGGGTCGGCTCGCCCCCAATACTACCCTCTCATAGAAAACCGGTGTGAAGTAACAGTCCTTGCATTGTTGCGTTTCGTTCTGTCAGTGAGAGCGCCGTAGGCCCACTTCCCCTCTCCCCGTTCTTTCCCACCAACACAGGCTGGCAACGCACTTGCGACTCCCCTGGTGTTGCTAGTGTCTATAGATGGCGGTGATCACTTACCATAAGGTGAACCGCGTGTTCGTTTGCCACCGATGATGTAAAAAAAATGCTGTTTTAAAAACATTTCTAAGTACAGCACGCTACCTACTATAACATTTAACGTGTACATTAGATATGAAAATACAGTATATGCAAATAGTAAAAGTGTGAGAAATGGGATATACCATCAGCAACATATTTGGAACTTTAACCCATATATAAGCCGAGAGTAAAATCTAGTCTTCAATAGAGCAGCCCTAATGACTTTTTATAAGTTCTGCTAATTGTCAGTTAAAGTCCCGTGAAAAACGGTCCAGCCGTTTCGGGGATTACCCGGAACAAACAGGCAGACGGACAGACTAACAAAAAATGTAAAAATTACATTTTTGTTATCAGAATCGCGTATACTGTCATATCCAATAATTAACAATTTGTTATTTTGATATTACATACGGACACTTCATTTTTATTATATGTATAGAATAGAATAGATCAAGCTGTTCCGTGTATACACCGAGTGGAGTTCGCGCGAAGTTCTGGAAATTGCTTTTTTAGTTTATTATAACTCAACTAGCTAATACTCGCGACTTTGCCCGCGTGTACATTAGGAAAAAGATATATGGCTAGGATGGACCCCCCACCCACCCCCCATTTCCCAGTTGATCATATAATTTAAATAGAATTATTTTATTACTACCTCATACCCGCGACTTTGTCCGCGTGGAACCTAATATAAAAAAAAACAGTGAGTAATAAAATCACCTGAATGTATTAAGTCCATTTACTTATGTACTTTTCTCTGGTACTTAAGTCGCGTCGTTATTAAAATTACAATAACTTTTTTTAGAGTGAACCGATTTTAATGAAACCAACACTAAGGCTGAGTTGCACCAAAACGTCCGTTATTATAACCGTTAAAGTTAACTATAACAATGACAAGAGCCACTAACATTTACATTTACCAAAACCAGTTGCACCATCAAACGTTTTGTAATTGTTAAAGTTATTCGGGTTACTGCGTAAACAATGTAATTAGTCCCAAAAATCAAACAGGGTAACATTTTTTACTTGGCAAGACTTTGTTATATCTGTAACCAGATGCTCATTGCGACCAAAAATCAATACGTTGTAATTACTTTCCTTTGCTATTTACTTTGCATCTGATTCCGTGAAGTTGTATATTAGATTGATATTAGATATAGATTAGTATTGATATATTTATATAAATGGTTAATTCGGAGAAAAGTAACACAAGTATATCATATATTTTATTATATATTATATTTTGTGGTGCTTATTGAATTTTAATAACGTGTAAACAGAAATAGTTCATAATTCATAGTCAGCTGTTTTAACAAATGCTCTAAGTACAATGCGTTTGCTAATTTTTTAGAAATCTGAAATCTGTTCAAGAATAATTCTTCATCCCATTTTGCAAAGCGATCAATTCTAGAAAGATAAACTTTTTTCTTCCTAAGACGCAAATTATCTTCAATTATTATATAATTAACCGTATATATAAATATATCAATACATAAATATCTAATATACAAATTCACGGAAACAGATGCAAAGTAAATAACAAAGTAAAGTAATTACAACGCATTGATTTTTGGTCGCAATGAACATCTGGTTACAGATATAACAAATTCTTGCCAAGTAAAAAATGTTACCCTGTTCGATTTTTGGGACTAATTACACTGTTTACGCAGTAACCCGAATAACTTTAACAATTACAAAGCGTTTGATGGTGTAACTGGTTTTGGTAAATGTAAATGTTAGTGGCTCTTGTCATTGTTATAGTTAACTTTAACGGTTACAATAACCGACATTTCGGTGCAACTCAGTCTAAATGTTACTCGAAGATATGCTTTATGATTGAAAAAGGTTTTATTATGGACGTAGTACTTCAGCAGTGATGCGTGCTCAACAAACAAACAGACAGGCAAAAATTTCTAAAAATGATTGAAATATATTTTATTACTTATTTCTAGACACCTGCAACAATTTTTTTAACAAAAATCTAAAAAGTATACATTTATATTATATATATATATATATATTTTATGTCATAAGTGGCAAACGAACATGTGTCACCTGATGTGAAGTGATCACCGCCGTCCATGGGCACTAACAACACCAGAGGGGTCGCAAGTGCGTTGCAACCCTTTGGGGGGAAGGGTTAGGGAAGGGAGAGGAGAGGGGAGGGTAGGTGGGCTTCCGGCGCTCTCACTGACCGAACGAAACGCAACAATGCAAGCACTGTTACTTCACGTCGGTTTTCTATGAGAGGGTGGTACTACCCCGGACGAGCCGACCTATTCATGCTAAAACCAGTAATAGTTTCATCGTGGCTCTACCACCATTAAAATATAGATTACTTGACATTGTTTTTTTTTTCCGAATTGACTACGCTATTGACCAAGCAAGGTCTTAACAGCTTCACCGGACTACAAAGCAATCATCAGCCTAGTCGTTGATTATATGGCACCCACATACCTGATTAGTGACTGGCTTCACTGAGGCACTGTCGAGTAGCCTCTGGAGCTGCTTCGAGTTGAAGTTCGAGACACCGAGGCTGCGGACGAGGCCGTAGCCGACGAAAGGCTCCAAGGCCTTCCACGTGTCCAAGTAATCCACATCCGAGTACTGGAGCTTACCGTCTTCATCCGTCGGGAATATCGGACCATCCTCCTGTTTTGGCAAAAATTCTTCTGTCTCATTTGATTACAAATAAATCGTATGAAGCGATATTTTTTTGTTATGATTTCGCGTCATGACATGTTAGGAAAGCGCGACCGAGAGTATTGCGCTTAAGCGGCTTGCGTCAGACTAGCGGCCCGTGTACATTATTATGTAATATTGATGTTCTGTATTGAGTTTGTGTAGCCCATTATATGTTTGGTTAATTAATGAACTGTATAAAATGTATATAATTACTAGTTGTAACCCGCGGCTCCGCACGCGTTTTTTTAAAATGTATTAAAGAAATGTAAAATTGTAAGTAGGTGTGTACATCACAGAAATACTTTTTTAAAAATATTTGTAACTACGACACGCACGCCATCTGCTGTAACATGTAACGCGTAGATTAGATATGTGAATACTAATAGTATATCAAATGGGATGGGATTTATCATCAGCAACATACCTGGAACTTTAACCTACTATATACCACCCTCAGTGCTCACTAACACTATATAAGAAAGTAATGAAAATGTTAAGCTATACATTATCGAACAATATGTATTAAATCTTTTGTTATATAGATATATTATGCCCATATTGTCGATATAACTGTGTTATTCTTATACGTTGCTATAATCACTGAGTTATGTCGACGCCAACGCAATAAATAAAACAAAATGGTCGCCAAATTGACCAAAAAAATTATATAATTCGAATTACATACAAATATATGACTTTCAATTAGGTATATTTATTCTTGGAGTCCAATACAGCGCACGTCTCATGCGTTGGTTTACAGTAAACAATATATTTTTGATTAATTTCACACGGACCAATTCACAGGTCATCACTACTACGAGGTCTTGCGTACCAAAATAAAATAGTCAAATTTACTTCTTATATTGAGTTATCTGCCAGTGATAGTCCAGTGAAAATCAGTTCAGGCATTGCGGATATTCCACTGCGGCCGAAGGAGAATAAAATACCTAAATTACTATTTACGAGGTCTGCGATCTACCAGTGAACACCCCGTGAAAATCGGTCCAACCATTTTGGAAAGAGCAATGTGGACGAAGCCGCGAACAAATAAAATAGAATATGTCAACCGCTATCATTTCGGCTATCTGCCAGTAAAATTCCTGTTAAAATAGATCAGGCCGTATTGGAGATTGGAGAAAATCTATATATATATAATATATATAAGAGATTTCTTAGAATATTCTTTTCACCGAGTAGAGGTCAGCTAAGAACGGATTTTACAAAATTCAACCCCCAAGAGGGGTTCGGGGACGTTAATTAAAAAAAAATCACATTATAAAACTACAGCTCTTATAGGTATGAAACTTGGCCAGAATATTTCTTTTTGCATGTTTGAATTTACTAAGAACTAATTTTATAATATTTAATACCAAGAGGGTTGTGCGGGAGCGTTAAAAAAAATGTTTTTTCCAATCTATAGCTTTTGGAACTCTGAAACTTGGCCGGAATATTTGTTTTGGCATGTTTGAATTTACTAAGAACTAATTTTATGATATTTAATCCTACGAGGGTTGTGCGGGGGCGTTAAAAATATTAAAAATTTGTATCTTCCACTCTATTGCTATTAGAACTTTGACACTTCGCCAAAATATTTTTTTTGGTATGTATGAGTTTATCAAGAACTAATTTTATGATATGCAACTCCAAGTGGGTTGAGCGGGGGCGTTAAAAATTAAAAAAAATTGTATCTTTTAATCTGTAGATTTAAAACTTAGAAACTTGACCAGAATATTTTTTTTGGTATGTTTGAATTTACTAAAATCTAATTTTAAGATATTTTACCCCCAGAGGACTGTGCGAGGGCGTTAAAAATTAAAAAAAAAATGTATGAGGGTGGTACATAGTAGATTAAAGTTCCAGGTATGTTGCTGATGATAAATCCCATCTCATTCGATATACTATTCGTATTCACATATCTAATGTACACCTTACATGTTACAGTAGATGGCGTAATGTAAGATTGTAAGTAGGTGTGTAAATTAAAGAAATGCTTTTTCAAAAACGTTTGTAACTATGACACCATAGTTATTTAATACATTTTAAAAAACGCGTGCGGAGCCGCGGGGGACAGCTGGTATAATAGTATAAAAATACCGACGGGATATAAAAGATTTTTTTTTGTTATTATATATATTTTTTGGCTACACCATATCCATTCACCAAAAAGTTGTTATTTTATACACTGTTTATTTTTAAACGTAGAATAAACATTTTGAACAGACACAAAAAAAACTTTAAAAATGTTTGCGATAGAAAGTTACCACGTTACCATGGCAACGTATATAATACTAACGTTAACACGCAGCTAAAAGGAAAAAACAGCCCGATTTTGAAACATTCTTCATTGGGGCTCTGCTTTTATTGGTGTTAGCGTGATGACATATAGCCTATAGCCTTCCTCGATAAATGAGCTATGTAACGCCGAAAGAATTTTTCAAATCGTACCACTAGTTCCTGAGATTACCCCCTACAACGTCACAAACTTTACCTCTTTATAATATTATTAGTATAGATTAATTTATTTATTAAATTCAAAGGAGAACACAGTTATTTCATTGTTTCGAATTTTCATTTTTGTCGGCAGTTTTTATGACTGCCATGACTTTTGTTTGTCTGTCTGTGCGTTCTCTTCATCAACATAACTCAACATATCAGCGTGTAATAGACTGCAGGGTCATAAGGGCATTATGTAACATTATTTGGTCCTATATTGTGTAGCATTTTCGCTAGCTTTGCTATTATGGACAAGATATGTGAATAGGTGGTTTTGTAGGTGGCAGAGCCACGCTGATCCATTACTGGTTTAGCATGAATGGGTCGGCTCGCCCAGAATAGTACCACCCTCTCACAGAAAGCCGTGAAGTAACAGTGCTTGTATTGTTGCGTTTCGTTTCGTCAGTGAGAGCACCGGAGGCCCACCTCCCCTCCCCACTCCCCCAATCCCCATCACACTCCTCCTCCTCCCGCAACACAGGCTGGCAACGCACTTCCGATCCCCCGGGTGTAGCTCAGCGGTGATCACTTAACATCAGGTGACACGCCGGTTCGTTTGCCTCCTATGACATAAAAAAAAAATGTATTCTGAGACGCCCATAGTTTCTCTTGAAGGTTCCAATAAAGGGTCATCATACTCTATTCATATCGTGAACTAAACAACTTGTGAAGATGGATCATCATCAGCAGCCTGTAAGAGACCCACTGCAGGGTCATAGGCCTCTTCCCGTAAGAAGGTATATGCGTAATCACCTCACACCAGCCCACTACGTATTGGCGATTTAAAACTATAATTCACTGTTCTATGTTATGCCATGTACAATAATAGGCTACAAGAACATTCCTCAGGGCAATTTCCTCACAATGTTTTCCTTCACCGTCAACCGATAATGTTACCAATTTAACATTAGTCAATGTACGCGAACCGAGAAATTCGTTGGTACATGCCAGTCGAACCATTAGATCACCTTTTTTTTTTAGATTCTAGGTCGCCCTTATTTCTATAATTACGTAAATTCCATCTGGCAGCTTTATTGCACATACACCCATTGTTATTTTTACAGCCCGTTTACGCACTCCATACAAACATAGAATGACTCATCGATCGTGGGAACGAAATACAATGGAGTTCTAAACAGAATAATAATAATAAAGCGTTTATTACAGAATTCAGAAAAATTCGTTGGTACATGCTAGGATTCGAACCTGCGGACATAATACATAAACTACCCAACAAATCACCAACTACTACCAAATAAACCAACTTATCTAAACTTCTGCCTTAATCGCACCACTGACCTTATAAGCCTGAGGCCAATGGATGAGGTAAAGATCCAGGTAGTCCAAGTTCAGATTTCTTAAAGACACTTCCAGCGCTTCACGCACCAGATCAGGTCTGTGGAACGTGTTCCAGAGCTTCGACGTGATGAACAGGTCTTCTCTGGAATGTAATTTTAATAATCTCACGCGACGCTAAATGACGACGTGTTCCAGAAGGCTCTAGAACTTAGAAGACGCGCTCACGGAACACACCAACATGTGCATGGCGACAGATTCTCAACTCGAGGGTGATAGCTACCCATGTGGTACCTATCACCATACTATAGTTACATCACTATGTTTTCCTTCAGTAAAACTGAGGTATCCATTAAAAAACTCAACTATACATATAATAAGAATGTAAGTCTAACGTGTCTGCACTATTTCGATTTTTGGGAAACAAATTGTTGCACGTGTCTAGGAATCTATACTAATAATAATATTATAAAGAGGTAAAGTTTGTGACGTTGTAAAGGGTAATCTCAGGGGTACACGATTTTCACTGCAGTTCCACTGAAAGATAAGTGACTTTACTGGATGATATTTACAGAAATGCAAACTTATCATGTAACACAATCATTTGTTTATTAACGAATGAACGTATCGTGGGTGGATTGTACTAATTACACTATGGGTGTACCCTCGCGTTACTTTACCATCTATACTAATATTATAAAGAGGTACTTGAATAGGTTTTATCATGAACGCAGTATTTTAGCAGTGATGCGTGTTCGTACAAACAGACATTTCTAAAATTCAATGAAATGTATTTTACTACTTATTTCTTGACACCGACATTTTTTTTCATAAAAATTTAAATAGTACAGACATGTTAGATTTACATTCTATATATATATATATATATATACAGATAAAGGCTCATTTACCAGAGTCGCGGGCAGGGGCTATAATATATATACTAATATTATAAAGAGGTAAAGTTTGTGACATTGTAGGGGCAATCTCAGGAACTACTAAACCGATTTTGAAAATTCTTTTGCCAATAGAAAGTCACGTTATTTGTGAGTGTCATAGGGTATATATCATCACGCTAAGGGCAGTAGGAGCGGAGCAACAATGAATAATGTTTTAAAATCGGGCTTTTTTTCCTTTTGAGAGCTGCCGCTGCGTCTTAGCCCAAAATAACTATTCTGCGCGTGCGAAGTCGCGAGCGGAAGCTAGTAACTAATTATATTATCTATAATCTATACTAATATTATAAAGATGTAAAGTTTGTGAGGTTGTAGGGGGTAATATCTGGGGAGTCGGATAAAATTTTTTTTTTACGAACACTGCATTAACTATTATAGATATATGATTGAGTTCTAGAGAAAAGTTGTAGCTTGATAATGCCTATTACCGCCTAACGAAGTGGGCACGGGTCGGCTAGTAATATTATAAAGAGGTAAAGTTTGTGATGTTGTGACGTTGTAAGGGGTAATCTCAGGAACTACTGGTCCGATTTGGAAAATTCTTTCAGTGTTATATAGCTCATTTATCAGGGAAGGTTATAGGCTATATATCATCACGCTAAGACACATAGGAGCGGAGCAGCAATGAAGAATGTTGATAAATCGGGATCGTATTTTATCCTTTTCAGAGCTTCCGCTGCGTTTTAGCTCAAAATAACCATTCCACGGGTACGAAGTCACGGGCAGAGGTTATTAACTAATTATATTATCTATGCTAATATCATAAAGAGGTAAAGTTTGTGAAGTTGTAGGGGGTAATATCTGGGGAGTTGGAGAAAAAATGGTAAAAAGTTTCTTACGAACGCTGCCTTAACGATGAGAGATATATGATTGAGTTCTAGAAAAATGTTGTAGCTTGATAATGCCTATTACCACCCAACGAAGTGGGCACGGGTCGGATAGTATGTAATAAATTACGTTTCAATCATTTATAGAAATGTCCATCTGTCTATCTGTATGTCTGTTTGTATGAACACGCATCACTGCTATAGTACTGGGTTCACAATAAAACCTCACTAAGAAAAATCATAAAGCATAGCCTCGAGTAACATTTAGTCTTGGTTTCATTAAAATCGGTTCAATCTATCAAAACTTATTGTAATTTTAATGACGACGCGACTTAAGAAGATTTTATTTGTCATTGTTTTTTTAGATTAGGTTTCACGCGAACGGAGTCGCGGGCACTGCTAATAGTAAATAAAATAAATAATTAAGTTAAGTAAGTATCCTGTTAGAAAAGCAAATAACCCCGTCTTTCTTTAATCAGCAGTTTATATTTCTCACATAGAGTGGTACTGCAAGAACATTCCTCAGGATCAGACTTCCTCACGATGTTTTCCTTCAACGTCAGCCGATAGTGTTACCAATTTAAATAGGGATGTGAGAAAAATAATCGATTATGGAAATAATCGATTAACATCGACTTTTAAAACTGAAAATCGATTTTTTTCGCGATTTTAATATAAAAATAATCGATTTACTATAGACATATACGATACGATACACATACGATAGACATTTGTGACAATAACTATTTTTATTTTATTTGTGATGTTTGAATAATACGTTTAGTGATTTTTGGTAGTGCCCACTTTTGTAAAATTTGTTGATACAATTAAACAAAAATGGACCCTGTTGCTACTATAGCGACACCCTAATTTACCGCATTTTGACAGACTCTTTTTCATACACATCGATGGTTCTCCTACCTCTACACTCCATACGATATACGAACATTTCTACCTACAGCGCCTCTGGTGAAAACTTTTGGGAACTAAAATCGACATTAAAGAAATGTTATCAAATCCTGTTACATCCCTTAGTACGTGCCTGTTAATATTCAATCACCATAAACAACTAATTGCTTAGAGAATAAAGAAGTATAAAATATGTGTATTTTTTACCTTTTAACTACGCCTTCCTGTATCTTGGTCGTTATAGCCTCGCCCACCTCCTTCTCATTACCGTAGAGGAACGCGCAGTCTATATGTCTATAGCCGACGTCTATGGCGTCCTTAACCGCCTGAGTCACTTCGCCGGGCTCCGACTGTAAGAAAAAAACAGCGTGTACACGCAGAGGACGTGAAAAGTTTGGCTTATATGTATTAAATTATATGAGAATGCTCATATACTTATACGTAGTGTCTTAGTATAAATACTTAACTATATATTTACTAATTTCTGTATATTACTAGACTCAGATACTTACTGTCTTATGTTTATTCTGAAAAGAAAATTTTTCCCTACCATGCCATAAGAAGTTTCACTTTAAAAAAGGTCTTTTTATTAAACCCATTATTTTAGGTACACTGCGCCTTAGTTTGTCAGGCTTCTATAAAAAAAATTAGAGATAAACCACCACTGTTATGAGTTTCACTCAATTAGAGGTCTTGATAAACTCTGTTGGGGGTCATTTGATAACTTGACAAGAATTTTTGATAAGAGTAATTTAAAAAAAATTGTTTGTATAATTTATTATTCCTTTGCGAATGCCTATATGTTTGACGAACATTAAATATAGGAGAGTGGAAATGTTTCTGCACAACACTATAACCATTTGATGCGAAATTTTTCATACATAGTTCTATGGCTTATTTTTTTAAATCGATTGAATCTCTGCCATTTTTAATGCCCAATGAAGCAGTTCAGAACAAAGTTATAATATTCTAAATTAGAATGTTTGTGGGAGGCCTATATGCTTTTTAATTTGTCATGCACAAAGAATGATCGGATTTTTATGAATCTGAAATGAATTTTTATGAATTATATTATATACTAGCCCCTGCCCGCGACTTCGTTCGCGTGGAATAGCTACTTTGGGCTAACTAACACGCAGCGGAAGCTCTCAAGTGGAAAAAAAACCCCGATTATTAAACATTCTTCATCGGTGCTCCGCTCCTATTGGTCTTAGAGTGATGATATATATCCTATAACCAACCTCGATAAATGAGCTATATAAAATTGAAAGAATTTTTCAAATTGGACCAGCAGTTGCTGAGATTACCCCATACAACGTCACAAATTCACAAACTTTACATCTTTATAATATTAGTATATATCAGATACATGGGCTATAAAATATAAAGATATTCTTTCTTTTCCTTTGTCTGTGGCCCCTGTGGAAAGTTCCACAGTTCTGCCAGTGTCATGTCGATTGTTATCAAATTCAACAAAAATAAACCAACAAGAGATTCACCATTGGGATAAGTAAGTTCCTAAATAACTAAGTAAATATATATATATATA
>MU158709.1:1596991-1680790 GCA_015888305.1 Antheraea pernyi
ATATATATATATATATATATGTACACACACATGTTCACATAGTAAATAAGTATAAGGCAACAATTAGAGTATAATTTTATTCATATTTACACAGAAGGGTAATAAAAGGTGTGAAGGTAATATTCTTGAAATTGGGCAGTGGGCATTGTATTTTCAACGTCTTCAAATTTTTTTCATGTAAAAAATCAAGATCATAAGAAAAACTAAAAACCTTATGAACTGCAAAATTTATTTATTTATTTATTTTAGGATCGTCAACATGACAATACATTAGTATATATAAAAAAAGTAGAACTATTGTAACACATTATAAATGTAGTCATATTTAAAGACAACCACGGCATGCTCCAACAATAAATTAAATATTAATAAAACAAAAGATTAAACTATTTTACATATAAATAAAAAAAAAAAAATTTACATGATAATACAAAAACGAGAAGATTGAAACAGAAAGAGAAATATAGGAAATACTGAAAAAAAAATATATATATAACTGTGTCTTGTGAAGAGACTGATATGTCTCTATCGTTGTTTTATTTAAACTTCGTTTTCGGTGTATAAAAATTAGAGATCTTAAAAAATATCAAACTTGTAATAATATGAACTCTTGGGGTGTAAGGGGTGCCGAATAACATCTAACACTTGAGACACTCAAGCCATCCTCACCTGCACGTGGTGCACCCTGCTGAATAACGAACGAGGCAATGGCGAAAGCGGGGTTTAAGGTTTTACATCCCGACTGGGTCGCAACCACCATGTATATGGCGAAAAAGCCCGTCATAGTGATTCGCTTCTGCGGGTCGCGTTTCGGGATCAGCCTGTGCATATCCAGCGATTCGCAGGCCGGCATGACAGCGGCGACCGGCAATGGATAGTGTGTCACTCGGTGGTCGCCATTGTTTTTGGATTGTACTGTGCTTACCATCAGGCACAGTGCAGTCATTTTGCCGTTCTACTATTAAAAAAAAATGTACAATTAAAATTAGATTTAGTTCACTTTGAATAACACATATCTATTACTGTCAAGGACGTATTTCAAATTAATTATAGTGTGAATTATTTAAATTTCATAATTTCTATATTGAATTTATTATCATTATCCTCTTTTTCACATCTATATGCACACGGAATAATGATTTATATACATTTTTATACAATTTATTGATTTATTAAACATATGATGGAAGATTTCAGTACAAAATATCAATATTAGACGTACACAGGCCACTTATACTATACGTCCCTAGTCTGCCACAAGCCACGCCAGAGCAATACAGTCGGTCATGAATACTAGCATGCCATGACGCGAAATTATAAACTTATCTCCTGCCAAAAAAATACCGCTCAAAGCGCCTAAAGAAGTTTTCAGTTCAAAAAAATTAAATTATATTTTTTATTTTTACCAACTGGTACCTGTGTTTGGAATCCCAATTTTTGTACACAAGAACCATAACTAAATTTGGTACTTTCGTATTAAATACACCGCACGCACTCTGCCTTAGTTTCACATGTTTTTTTTTTTTTATCGTTGGGAAATCCCTTATGGATACACCACCCTCTCGGGGGAGAGAGTGGGTTATGTCCGACTCGCACGGACCAAAACCCCACGGTGTACGTCTTCCGCTATAGTTGGGGCGGCACGAGATCTCTATAGACTTCATCGTGCCGCCCCAGCGGTTGGCCCAGCAGTAAAAGCGCCGCCGCCGGGCCCCGTCCAGTTGGGAGACAGCCGTGTACACACCGGCCGTCTCCTGCGTCCACCGGACCTGTGCAATGGGAAGATGGGCCCCCCGACCCATCTTCCCTGGTCCGATTACAGAGGGAGGAGGCGGTCAAACTGACGCCTCCTCCTGCCCGTCCTCCGTTGGCGGAGACGGCCACTTTGAGGGTCCTGCTCACGGACCCTCTCCGCCGCCTCCTTCTGCGAGACGACCTCCTCGCAGAAGGAGGCCACAACATTCCACACATCCTCGCTACCGAGCATGGCCGCAACTACGCTCGGCAGCGAGAGATCTTGTCCCACCGCCGCAGCCAACGTGCGACGCTGCTCCTCCCACGCAGCACACTCAGATAGAGTGTGCTGCGCGGTGTCCGAGTCAACGCCGCACTGATGACATACGGCAGTCGGCTCCCTGCGTGCTATCCGGTGCAGGTACCAACCGAGAGTTTCACATGTCTAACCTAACTTAGCCGAACCAAGACGCGAAAATTAAGAAAAAATAATCGGTGAGGTTATTTTTTTCGACTGCTTACTCTTTTATCTTGGTTAGGTTAGACTTGCGAAAAGAGATAACGCGAGCCGGCCGCGGCAGCGGTCGTCAAGCACGGTGCATTTAATACGAAAGTACCCTAAATTTTTAAGTATAAAACACATTTCCCTGACTGATATAATAAACCTTATGGAAAAGAACATACAAATAAAAATTGAATATTTTTTGTTATCATCCGAACGCTTATCAGACGACCCAAGGTTTTCAGCATAAAATTACTGCACTACGATCATTACAATTTTATTTACCTTCCACGTACCTATACCCTAGTATAGGGCAATAAAAACCGTTGTTAAACTGAACTAATGGCACTTTTGTAGCCATATTCGTAATTTTATTGGAATCTTGTCTCAAATAAACAAGAAAAATTACAAATTCCGGTTAGTGATGTGTTACTGACTATTCTGTGCTGTCAGTATATTGTACCTTATCTATGTTACTGACAGCTAGGGTTGCTCCAGTAACCAGAAACAAACAACGTATTATACTAAAGTATAATATATCAATTTAATTCCTATCAATGTTGACGTGGAAGCTGAAGAAGTAAGTCATTAATTACATCATCGCATATAGTATAGTGTAAAACAAAGTCCCCTACCACGTCTGTCTACCTCTTTACGTAAAAAACATACCTTCCAGGTTCCTATCCCAAGAACAGGAATCTTTTCACCATTGTTAAATGTTTTCACGGGTACAGCAACCATTATGATCGATTTAAACCTGACTGTTTTCGATTAGAATCGTGCGTTGAATGACTGACAATCGAGATATTACATAATCTATGTTTAATGTTATTCAAATGTTAATCAAAAAACATGTTTTATTGTCATGTCAGTGGTCCTCAAACTTTATTACTATTTTGTGAGCTGTGCATACGCTAATTGTTTGACGTGAATAGCGTATCATTTATCTTATCTATCTATACATACTAGTGGGCGTCCAGTGGTCGACATTAGACCATAGTTCATTGATTTTTTAAAGGGATAAATATTATAATAATAGTTGTATGTTATACTATCATTGTTGAATGTAGAATGAAAAAGGGTAATTGGAACGTAAGAGTAAAACAATACATACAGTCGAGCATAGCAACCTCCTTCACAACCTTTTTTGAAGTCCTTTATTGACAGATGTCAATATGTCTTTTTTTATTTACATGTGTGTATATGTTGTGTAAAATTGAAGCAGTAGTGTGAGTAATGCATATTTTAATTAATTTAATGCACTTCTAATGCATTTTATATAAAATAACTGGCTTTCTGCACTTCTCCTCCATATAAACTTTAACTATGCCAAGTTTCACGTTCATCCGTTCTCCCAATTCCGTTAAAAAGGGATACAAAGATTAGCCTTCACGTATTATATAGATAATAAGAATGTAACGCTAACGTTTCAGTACTTTTTAGATTTTAGAGACAAAACTTTTTGCAGGTCTCTATATAATAAGTAATAAAATACAGTCATCTTTAGAAATGTCTGTCTGTCTGTCAGTTTGTTTGGACACGTATCACTGCTAAAGTACTGCGTAAGTAAGATAATCCATAGCTTAATGTCTTATGGCATTCTGCTATGGGGTACGGCTGCTGATAGAGACACGATATTTTTATTACACAAACGGGCAGTTCGGGCAATATATAATATGGGACCTCGCGAATCATTAAAAACGAAATTCCAGGAATTCGGTATCTTAACTCTGCCCTCCCAATACATTCTTGATAATTTAATGTATGTCCGGAAAAACTTTGAAAAACTGAATTTAGTAAAAGACCGGCATAATGTAAATACTAGAAACTGTAATAAACTGGTGGTCCCATGTTTCAGACTTAGCAAAACCAGTAATAGTTTTTTAGGTAATAGTGTTAGGTTCTACAATAAAGTCCCAAAACATGTTACCGATTTGTCGGACTGTAAATTTAAGCGCCACGTCAAACGGGTTTTAATTTCAAAAGTATATTATAGAGTGGATCAGTATGTGAATGATAGTGATGTCTGGAATTGACTCCTCTCTGTGCATTCACAAAACATTGATTATGTATTGGAAATATATGTTAAAAAAATGTACCCGATCGAGTTTCTTGCCGGCTCTTCTCGATGACTGGGTTGTTTTCCGAACCGGAGGTAGTCTTTGACGTTCATAAGTGCCTTATTAGGGCCTAAATTGAGTAAGGTATTTTGGATTTGAATCATAAATCATATCTTCGAGTTACATTTAGTCTTTGATTAATTAAAATCGGTTCACTCTATCAAAAGTTGTTGTAATTTTAATGAGGACGCGACTTAAGTACGAGAGAAAAGTAGATAAGTAGATGGAGTTAATACATTCAGATGATTTTATTAATCACTGTTTATACATAGGGTTCCAAGCGGACGAAGTCGCGGGCACAGCTAGTAGATTTTTTTTTAATACAGTTGAAACTATTTTAGCTACACACATACTTACAGCAAGCGTGATATGTGTGTACTACAACAATTTAGGTGAAAAAGCAGAAGAGGCACTATAAAGGTCTGAAATAGAACGGATTAAGAACTACTGAAAATACGCAGCCCAAGTGGCGACCACATACTACCTGGGCGTAACTATAATCTTACCAACAAATCTTGGTGAACTTATTTATTCCTATCCGATACGAAATATATATAAGAGTTGTTGAGGTATGCTTGGTACACATATATGTTTCAACAACTCATATATGTATGAATAGTTAGCTTAGCTTAGCTCAGATAGGTTGGGGGCCGGGTGCCGCCTGCCGGCGCCTCTACATGGGGGTTGTGCAGTCCATGGCCGCCTATGGAGCACCGTTGTAGGCGAACGCCCTCAGCGCCTCCAACGTACGTGCGCTGCGAGTTGCGCAGCGCACCGTGACGCTGAGGGTGATACGAGTTTTCCGGACGGTGTCCTCGGCGGCGGCCATGGTGCTCGCCGGCTCCCTTCCTTGGGAGCTAGAGGCGGAGGTGCTTTCCGCCGTATATCAATATACGGCGGTCAAGAAACAGATGGGGGAGCCTGTAGCTCTCGAGGAAATAGAGGACAGGAGAAGGATGGAGAGAGAGGGGCAGATGGAGAGGTGGAGGCAGGACCTGGTGGACGCGCGGTACGGTAGAACGACTATCGACGCCGTCCGCCCAGTTCTGCCGGATTGGTGTCGTCGGAAGTGGGGCTCCCTGACGTTCCGTCTGGTGCAGGTGCTAACCAGGCACGGGTGTTTCGGCTGGTACTTGCACCGGATAGCTCGCAGGGAGCCAAGACAAGATCTATCGCTGGCGAGCGTGGTTGCGGCCATGCTCGGCAGTGAGAATGTATGGAATATTGTGGCCTCCTTCTGCGAGGGAGTCGTCTCGCATAATCACATAGCCGTCTCCTTCCATGAAGGAGGCCTGGCGGCGCTTGTTAGACGCTGGGCCATCCGCTTGGGGCGACACGATGAAGTCCAATGAGATCTCGTGTCGCTCCAACCAAAGCGGAAGGTAAGAGGGGAAAAAAAAAAAAAGATAGGCCGCGAATTGTATGTATGTATCAGGCAACAGCCCATGCCGAGGTGTGTCGTGCACCCTTGAGCTAGTTGCCCAAATAAAATCGGCTGAGTGCCTTAAGCGCTCGCCTTACTAGTCCGGTGAAGCTGTTAAGACCTCACTTGGTCAATAGCGTAGTCAATTCGAAAAAAAAAAATTGTCATTTTCTAGATTTAGATTTACTAATATACATATAACTCCATGATGTATTGTCGGTTTATATCTTATTAATTTGGACGTGCTGTATTTTTTTTCTAATAAATATGCCTGCTTCGTAGAATAAAAGGGGATTCATAAATTAACTGCCAAAGCGTTTACTAGTCGACACAATCGGAGTCAAATCATTTATTTTCCTCCACACAACCTTCTGAAAGTAGCAACGTGGTAGTCCCGTCCTGTTAAAGTAGTGCAGCGATAGCGCTCCCACGTCCTACACGATTTCCTCATTCTAATACCAAAATTATAAATTACTAGCCGATCCGTGCCCACTTCGTTGGGCGGTAATACGTAAGCGTGGAATGGTTATTTTGCGCTAAAAGGCAGCGGAAGCTCTGAAAAGGAAAAAAATACCCCGATTTTGCAACATTCTTCATTGCTGCTCCGCTCCTATGGATCTTAGCGTGATGATATATAGCCTATAACCTTCCTCGATAATTGAGCTATATAGCACTGAATTAATTTTTCAAATCGGACCAGTAGTTCCTGAGATTACCCCCTACAACTTCACAAATTCACAAACTTTACCTCTTTATACTATTAACTATTATTATTTATCTAAATTTCGGTATCTCGGTTCATTGATACAAAGCGACGGTGGCATTGATAAGGACGTGAGGAATAGAATTAATGCAGGATGGATGAAATGGCGAAATGTGTCTGGGGTAGCTTGTGACCCACGAATGCCTTTGAAACTCACGGGGAAGGTTTATAAAACTATGATAAGACCAGTCATGCCGTATGCATCTTAGTGCTGGGTTACGAAAGAGACGGATGAGAGAAAATTACATGTGACAGAGATGCGAATGTTAAGGTGGATGTGTGGTGTGACTAGAATGGATAAAATTTAGAATTAGTATATCAGAGGAAGTTTGAAAATAGCACCAGTGACAGATAAGTTGAGGAGTAATAGGTTAGCGTGGTATGGGCATGTCATGAGGAGAGATGAAAACCATGTAACTAGAAAAGTGTTGAGTATGTTTGTGGACGGATATACGAGTAGAGGAAGACCGAAAAAGGTATGGATGGACTGCGTGAAAAATGATATGAGCGTGAAAGGTGTGAATACGGAGATGACATTTGACAGGAGAGAGTGGAAAAAGAAAACATGTTGTGCCGACCCTAATTAGGTGGAATAAGGGTAATGTTGATGATGGTGAGCTATTAATTATTATTATTATGTTATATAATATATAATTTAAAATAAAATCGCATACAGGATATAAGAATACAATTTTTATTATTCACGTCTAAACTCCTCTAAAGTATTGCCGGAACATAACTTTTTATCAGTGATACAATTTTGTAAATCAGGTCAGTATTGCTAGAGACTACCTCTTTTGGCGATTTGTAGCCTCGAGGGTTCGTGTCGTTTGTTACCGGTGGAATGAAATATAATTCTGGAGGTACGATATTGACTGCCCTTTTAATGCCCGGGTGAAAAAGTGACAGTTCCGTGGGTAGCACGTGGTTTTACAATTTCGGACCCTGGATACGAGTAGTTTAGGTGCCTTGTCGACAATGTTGCCGGCCGTATATCGTAACACTTGTTGCAAAAAAGTGGTATTCAAATTAAGAAAGGCTGAAGGCCACACTCTTATAAAGCAACAGAGCCAATTGTTTTTAAAATTATAATAATAATAATATATATTACCGATACTATCTGTTTTTTTATATCATTAGGGGCAAACGGACAGGCGGGTCACCTGATTTTAAATGATCACCGCCGTCCATAGACACTTGGAACACCAGGGGAGTCGCAAGTGTGTTGCCAGCCTGAGTTTGGGGGGAGGGTAAGTGGGCCTCCGGCGCTCTCACTGACCAAACGAAACGCAAAAATGCAAGCACTGTTACTTCACGTCGGTTTTCTCTGTGTCTGGTGGTAGTACCCCGGATGAGCTGACCCATTCATGCTGAAACCAGTAATAACTTCAGCGTGGCTCTACCACCTACAAAATTACATAAGTTATGGTCAGATGCCTACGAATGTAGAACACTAAATAGGGTGATATAAAAACTTTGAGAACCACGACCTCTTTACATAATAAAGTCGAGTCCTTGACTTGAATGGCGTGATATTGTAACGTACAGACGATAAAAATAGATATGAAATAAAAATAAAACTGATAATTAAATATTTGTAAACATAATCCTTATCTTCTCTATCATATTTTTTAAATTTTCAATCGAACATTACTTTAGAGTTCGTGAATTATTATCCAGGACACAACAATCTTTATTTGGCGCCAAAAATTGTGAACATTAACCTGTTTCCACCATTGATATTTCCAACTAATAAAAGTATAAACGCCTACCCGTTTTATTATAGCAAATGTTTGTTGCCTCGCGGGGTTGCCTTTTATATACGTCAGAGTTCTCTAATTCTAAATTAATTTGTTTAAAATAAAGTCAATAGGTTAGGATCTTGGGGTGTCAAATAATATCATAAGACTAGAGACACCCAAGCCAACCTCACCTGCACGTGGTGCACCCTGCTGAATAACGAACGAGGCAATGGCGAAAGCGGGGTGGTAGGGTTTTACAGCCTGACTGGGTCGCAACCACCATGTATATGGCGAAAAAGCCCGTCATAGTGATTCGCTTCCGCGGGTCACGTTTCGGGATTAGCCTGTGCATATCCAGCTATTCGCAGGCCGGCATGACAGCGGAGACCGGCGATGGATATATGTCACTCGGTGGTCGCCGTTGTTTTTGGACTGTACTGTGCTTACCATCAGGCAAAGGGCAGTCACTTTTGCCGTGCTACAATAAAAAAAGGATCTTGGAATGTCATGTAGTCGATTTTATATTTTATTCATAACTAGCTGTGCCCGCGAATTCGCCCGCGTGGGATATAATGAAAAAAAAAACAGTCTCTCGTGTACTATGTCGTAGATATTATTTAATATCCTGTTTGCGTAAGTGTATGTAAATGCAACCATTTACTTGCCTATTCTTTTCTCGTACTTATCAATTAAATTACAATAACTTTTGATTTAAATTACAATAACCTGCCTACATCCCTCATTAACATACGCCTGGAGTTTTTGGCGGGATCTTAGCCTGTCATGTAGTGGATTTTATTTTTTATTCATAATCTTGTGTTACTTGACTCTATATTGTGTAAAATTGGTGGTGTTTTATGTAATATAGTTTGTTTATTGTGCATAAGTGAAGTGAATAGAAAATAATACCACGGACCATGAATTCTGAGATGCCACAAAAACTCCATGGAAAGTTCTAACAAGGGAGCCACCATCTTGTTTGAATATTGAATTAATTACTCGACAATGGAAATTAATAAACTCTCTGGAACATAAAACAAAACATTGACACTGGCAAATGCTTCTGCGGAGCCAAAACAAGAAGAAGAAGAACATACGCCTGTCAAAGTTGGAAATTTACCAGGAAAATAAAATTACATCTTGCCAAAGGAGTATGGAAAGAAGCACCCTAAAAATTAAGAAAATCCAAAAGATCCGCCATTCCAGCATAAGAAAACAAAAGCCATTGACGCTCTCAGCTACTCACAAAAGCTAAAATGGCGATGAGCTGGACACGTAGCGAGGCTCAGCGACAACCGTTGGACCAAAAATACAACATCATGGGCAGGTCCACCAGGACATAGAAAAAGAGGAAGACCCAATGCACGCTGGGCAGACGACATAACAAGAGTAGCAGGTACTCAATGGCTGCGAGTGGCAGAAAACAGAGAACACTGGTCATCTCTGGAGGAGGCCTTTACCTTTCATTGAGAGGGTTCTTGCTTTTGTTTTTTTTTTTCAAATGTACCATAACTAGTAAGTAAGTTTAAACTGTAAATAACTCTATATACACATTGTTACTGGAAGAGAAGCAAGAAATAAAAGGCTTTTTTATTTTTATTTATTTATTTATTTTAACTTCAAGACTTCAGATGACCCGTCTGTTCGTTTACCTCCTATAATATAATATAAAAAAAACGATTAGTTTCAAATCTTGTTCGTAGGTACACTCATAAAGGTGTTTGGCGACAGGTTTTCGGCATTAGAAAACATCGCAGGCTCCTTGAATACGAACGTACTGTAATACCAAGTAGCCATTATCGCTTTGTTTATAATCATCTATGTAATATACATATAATAACTAATGAATTTTTTTTTTTCTAGAAATGTCTGTCCGTCTTTTTTTTTATAGTAGCACGGCTAAATGACTTCACTGTGCCTGATGGTAAGCACAATACAATCCAAAAACAATGGCGACCACCGAGTGACACACTATCCATCGCCGGTCGGCACTGTCATGTCGGCCTGCGAAATGCTGAATATGCACAGGCTGATCCCGAAACGCGACCCGCAGAAGCGAATCACTATGACGGGCTTTTTCGCCATATACATGGTGGTTGCGACCCAGTCGGGCTGTAAAACCTTACCACTCCGCTTTCGCCACTGCCTCGTTCGTTATTCAGCAGGGTGCACCACGTGCAGGTGAGGTTGGCTTGAGTGTCTCAAGTGTTAGATGTTATTCGACACCCCTTACACCCCGACTGTCTGTTTTTATGAACACGCATCACTGCTAAAATACTGCGTTCATGATAAGACCTCTTCAAGAAAATCATAAAGCATATCTCAGAGTAACATTTAGTCTTTGTTTCGTTAAAATCGGTTCACTCTAATAAAAGTTATTGCAATTTGTCCCATTTTCTCCATTCCCTCTATCGATATTGTGTGTTAAATAATAGATACGAATGAAATTGAAATTTTTGGTAGAATCTTCTTCTTTCCTGTAGTGTATTTGATATTTTATTCATAATCTTGTGTTGTAAAAATCGTGGCATTTTACTTAATATAATTTGATTGTTGTGCATATGGCAAGTGAATGGGACATAACGCAGTATTTTAGCAGTGATGCGTGTTCATATCATTCATCGTGGACGAACATTATGACACTGGATTTTTATACATTTACATTTTTGTTTGTTTGTCATCTTATCTATGTATATATGATAGGATGATATTATGTCTAATAGATATAATTAATAATAGATATAGATATTTAGGATTAATATCAATATAGTATTCAAACTTAAGTTCAACAAATGTAGATTTAGATTAATGAATTAACATTATTTATTAATGAATTTAGACTTTTGTTTGTTTGTCATCTTATCTATGTATATATGATATGATGATATTATGTCTAATAGATATAATTAATAATAGATATTTAGGATTAATATCAATATAGTATTCAAACTTGAGTTCAACAAATGTATATTTAGATTAATGAATTAATATTATTTATTAATGAATTTAGACTTTTGTTTGTTTGTCATCTTATCTATGTATATATGATAGGATGATATTATGTCTAATAGATATAATTAATAATAGATATATAGATATTTATAATTATTATCAATATAGTATTCGAACGTGAGTTCAACAAATGTAGATTTAGATTAATGAATTAATATTATTTATTAATGAATTTAGACTATTGTTTATTTGTCATCTTATCTATGTATATATGATAGTATGCCTAATAGATATAATTAATAATAGATATAGATATATAGGATTATTATCAATATAGTATTCGAACTTGAGTTCAATGTAGGGTACAACCACACTAACAGAGCCATAACTTTAAAAAAAACTCACTTATAGGCTTTACAATAAAATAAAACGCCAAAAAATGATATAAAGCATATTTATTCATATCACATCATCTAATATCAAAGGTGTATATCGATGAGCCCTGGTTGGCCTCTTATAAATAAGTTTAAGAGCTACGCTCCAAATAATGAGACGAGGTCTGTACCTCATTGATCGAGTAAGGAGCATGCTGGCGCTATAAAGGACGATTTACGGTGGTAGAGCCACGCTGAAGCTACTACTGGTTTCAGCATGAATGGGTAGTACGCCCGGGGTAGTACCACCCGACCCACAGAAAACCGACGTGAAGTAACAGTGATCATTGTTGCGTTTAGTTCGGTCAGTGAGAGCGCCGGAGGCCCATCTCCTCTTCCCCCTTCCCCCACTCCTCCCTCCCCACAAACACAGGCTGGCAACGCACTTGCAACTCCCTTGGTGTTGCTAGTGTCTATGCGGCGGTGATCACTTACCATCAGACGACCCGTCTGTTCGTTTGCCTCCTATGTTATAAAAAAAATAAACGTTCCTGGCTGTCAAAATTATCATAAAAGAATTTTTCTTTTGTAAAAACGAAAAAACAAAAAAAAAATCATATCATCGGCTCCGCATCACCCGCTCAAATCCGAAGACGTCACACATTTCGCCTGAGACGCCTCTGCTCAGTACTAGGTGCTGAGTTGGAGGTTATTTTATTTTATTTTCGGTTATTATTATTTTATTTATTTATAGGCGAGGCCACCGACCGCTCTTACGCTCTCAATTTATTTCTACCGCATATCCTGGTGCCAATTTACACGGTCCCACCAGCCCCTTTAGGCCCTTTTATACCTTGTATAAAATCCACGTAAACTAAATTTATAAACAAGGCCTAAAAAGAAATATCACAAAAACAAGCATTTATTCAGATAACAATCTATACATATAATAAGAATTTAAATGTAATGTGTCTATACTTTTTGGATTATCGTGAAAAAAATTGTTGCAGGTGTCTGGGAATAAGTAATAACATACATTTCAATCATTTTTTAAATGTCTTTCTATCTGTATGGCAATAAAACCACAATCGTAAAGCATATCTCCAAGAATAACTTAGTCTTTCTTTCACTAAAATCGGTCCACTCTATCAAAAGTTATTGTAATTTTAATGAGGACGCGACTTAAGTACGAGAGAAAATAGACAAGTAAATGGACTTAATACATTCGATGATTTTATTAATCACAGTTTTTTATATAAGGTTCCACGCAGACAAAGTCGCGGGCATAGCTAGTCTTCAAATATACATAAATGTTTCTGTTACTAATATCTATATTTATACAGGGCGTCTGTGATGTGTGTTGTGTTTAGGCCTTTACACACGAGGGGCCCATCGATATAGGCCTTCTATACAAACTATTCGAGCGAGTGTGTACAGTAACTTTTTTGCTCAATATTCATCATTTTCAAACGGATGATGCTTGTGACCGAGCGATCTGGAAAATAACATTTATATTTACTATTAATATTGTAACACTTTTAGTTCTTATTGGAAAATGGAGATATTTATACCGTTGACATATAAAAACCCAAGACACAGTCTCGAATAAAAGTAGCGCTCAAAACCGTCCCGCAAAAACTCCCCAACATACACACATGGTTATATAGTTGTGCGATAAACATATGATTTTGCAAATTCGACCTTACCTGAATGATTTAAAGTTGTCTTTACAAGGACGTAAGCGACACGAGATTATTTAAAATGAGTGCATAATCCAAAATTACGCACTCATTTTTGTGTGCCGGCTGTGTGACGTTAAGTGTGCATCTTGGGTTTTCCTATATCAATGATTTATATACAATAATCAATTCACATGAGGGAACTTGGTTGTCGTTGGCATTTCAAAATTAGCTAAATCCAATTCTAATCGTTCATATGACATGTTTAATTTTTTTTTAAGATTTCCAGTTTTTATACACCGAGAAGGAAGTTCAAATTTTGCCGTTCGTAACATTTTGAATTTTTTGAAGTAAGACTTCTTTAGGCGCCACTAGGAGGTAACTGGATGACAATGCAACGGAAGTCCGTTACGGCAATATGGCGTTACGTTTCTGTACCATACGATTTATAAATATTTTTAACTTTGTCAAAAAATAGTTTATAAAAAAAAATAATCAAATTAATTATGTATATATGGGCGCGCGACTGCGCTGCCATCTGGTTTCAATGTAAGTAACAAATTAAATCGAAGCTTCATTATCTGTAGTGCCATCTATCAGGGAACTTAAATAACACAGGAAACATTATTAGCCACTCTTTGTTATAAATTAAATAAAATCGCCATCTCTTATAACGCCAAACAAGTTTTACTTTTTATTTTAATGATGTACAAAATGTGAAGACCTCGAAAAATAACGTAAAATATAAGGAACGGCTAAAATTGGATTTAGGTCATTTTGAAACGTAAACACCCATCTATTGTGTTAAAAATCTTTAATACATTTATCTACGATTTTATCTATTGTAAAGTGACCGCAGGTTCGAACCCGGGCTATGTACTAACAAATGTTTTGGTATTCGCGTACATTTACTAATGTTAAATTGGTAACATTATCGGTGGACGGTGAAGGAAAACATCGCGAGGAAACCTGACACCTGAGGAATGTTCTCGTAGTTGCACCGATGAGAGCTTAAGATAAGAGCTTCGACGGTGGCTTGATAAAACTTGGCTAATTAGCTTACTTATATACGCCCGTATCTAAGCAACATATAACTTCTTTTTCACCACCGACATTGAGAATATGCCTTCTCTCTTCATTTTGTCTAAGCAACATGGAGTTATAATATTACTTTACGTATGTGTGCGTTATCGTGCCATTTCTTTTAATCAATTTCAATATTTCAATATATCATGCAGGTAACGTATACACAATTTTAGTTATCATATAGCTGTGTAGCATCATATGTGAGAAAATATATAACTTTTTTTTTAATGTAATAGGTGGCAAACGAACAGGTGGGTCACCTGATGTTAAGTGATCACCACCGTCCATGGACACAAACAACATCAGAGGAGTCGCAAGTGCGATTGCCACCCTTTAGGGGGAAGGGTTAGAGGAGGGAGTGGGAGAGGAGCGAGGAGAGGAGAGGAGAGGGGAGGTGGGCCTCCGGCGCTCTCACCGACCGAATGAAAGCAGTGGGTCCTTTTACAGTCCACTCGAATATTGTGTCCTATATACCCAAAAAGTTGTTTCGACCGTTAAAAATATCGATGAATCTGTGGTCAAAAATATACATAGAAAAAAAAAACTTACGCTGTCATAGGTACAAGTCTGCCATTACAATCAAACGTATCGATGAGTGCGACATCTTGCGGGGACAGTTTGAAATCGAACACATCGAAATTGCTCGCTATACGTGACTTGGTCACGGATTTCGGTATCACTATATTACCCCTCTCGATCTGATACCTGCAAAGTGTTGAAACAACGAGAATATAACGTCGTGATGCTATTTATCACAGTTATATCACGGGTGATAAATCACGACCTATCACAGGCAAGGTGTGGGGTGTAAGGGATGTCAAATAACATCTAAGAATTGAAACATCCAAGCCAACCTCACCTGCGCGTGGTGCACCCTGCTGAATAACGAACGAGGCAATGGCGATAGCGGGGTGGTAGGGTTCTACAGCCTGACTGGGTCGCAACCACCATGTATATGGCGAAAAAGCCCGTTATAGTGATTCGCTTCTGCGGGTCGCGTTTCGGGATCAGCCTGTGCATATCCAGCCTTTCGCAGGCCGGCATGACAGCGGCGACCGGCGATAGATAGTGTGTCACTCGGTGGTCGCCATTGTTTTTGGATTGCACTGTGCTTACCATCAGGCACAGTGTAGTCATTTTGCCGTGCTAGTATAAAAAAAAGCAAAACAACGTCGTGAAACATTAGTTTGACATCTGTGATACAGTTGACACTAGCACAGATGTCACCGATAATTACTACTGGTACGGTAAGAAACTAGTGTATCTAATTAATACAGGGGTAATTCAATTCACTGTCATAGATTAAGTATCTATCGTTGTCACTTGCTTTGTTTTTAATAAAATATTATAATATTATTGTTATATCACAGGCGATAAATCACGATCTATTACGAGTAATATAACGCTATGAAGTCATATATCACAGTTATATCTCGCGTGATAAATCACGAGCAGCTATCAATGGAATTTCAAGACAAAGGCCTTTCGGTTCGTATGTACAACGTTTTCGGAAATCACATGATTTTTAAGGTTTTTTTTCTCGAGGAAATTATTAAAATTTGATTGTAATGTTAAGAAATTCAGTTTATACTTTGAAAAGGTCTTAGCAGTTATAAGGACTGCCGACCGAAGTGCAAACATTTGAATTATTAACTTAATCTTACTGTGAATGATTTAAATATCATATTTTGTAAATTGATATATAATGTATAGTAATAACGCACGGAGGTATATCTATTTATATTTATACACAGTAATGTATACATATAACTCATGGAAAGCGTTCGGTGACGATGACGCGAGTTCAATGATTTTTGTTCACCTAACGAAATGTTCTTAAAAAAGTTTACACTCTAAAACAACTAAAGCGCTTTGTTTACTGAATTACATATATGTATGGGGTTCCATTACCTACTTTCAATATACGAACCTGATGAGAACTTGTGCTACAGTCTTTCCAAGTCTCTCTGCTATCTCCTTGAGCTTCGGGTCCTCCATCAGCTGAGGGTCGTCCGGCTTAGCCCAGGGTCTGTCGGGTGATCCCAAGGGAGAATATGCCGTGATCAGAATATCACGGTCTTCGCAGAACTTCTTCAGTCGTTTCTGGTTCAAGTACGGGTGGCATTCCACCTGTGGGCGGATATTCACGCGTACAAAGACGGTTGTAGTCTAAGAGCTTGTGAATGTCTAACCTTCCTCATTTCATAAATAGACTTTGTGAGAAAATGTACAAGTACAGATTTTTTTAGGTGGTCATTAGAATGGGTCGGCTCGCTCGGGGCAGTACCACCCTCTCATAAAAAACCGAAAAGGAAGTCACAGTGCTTGCATTGTTGCGTTTCGTTCGGTTAGTGAGAGCGCCGTAGCCCCCCCCCCCCCCCCCCCCCCTCCACAACGCGATTTTTCTCGCATTTTTTGATTTGGACCGATAATTGTTGTTTCAATATCGATAGATAATAGCCAGTGTTTAATCATTTTTATAAATCAGAAGAAAAAAATGTGCGTGCGTACAAAGTACACATGTCAGAAGTGAAACTTCTTTGGCGAACTAATTTATAAGTCTTGTTTATATTTATACAAATCTAAAACTTTAGATTTCCGAGACTTGAAAAATAGATGAAAAATCTGCGTTTACTGCAAATGACGTCACTTCCGTTGCATACCTGCGTGACGTTACATCTGTAAACATTTTCCCTCATACGCGTAAAGAAGTTTCACTTCAAAAATGCTCTTTCAAAACCATTTGTAAGTACGACACGCACACCACCTAAAGTAACATTTAACGTATAGATTAGATATGAAAATACATTATATGCAGATAGTAAAAGTGTGAGAAATGGGATATACCGTCAGCATAATATTTGGAACTTTAACACAAATATAAGCCGAGGTTAACATCTAGTCTTCAATACAGCAGCCTTAATGACTTCTTATAATTTCTGTTATCTGTCAGTTAAAGTCCCGTGAAAAACGGTCGAGTCGTTTCGGGGATTACCCGGAACAAAGAGACATACTAACAAAAATTATAAAAATTACATTTTTGTTACCAGAATCGAGTATACTTTCCTATGCAATCATTAACAATTTGTTATTACATACGGACACTTCATTTTTATTATATGTATAGAATAGAATAGATCAAGCTGTTCCGTGTATACGCGGAGTGGAGTTCGCGCGAAGTCCTGGAAATTGCTTTTTTTGTTTATTATAACTCAACTAGCTACGACTATGCCCGCGTGGATATTAGGCAAAAGATATATGGCTAGCATGGAAACCCCCCGCCCATTTCCCAGTTGATCATATAATTTAAATAGAATTATTTTATTACTAGCTAATACCCGCGACTTTGTTCGCGTGGAACCTAATGTAAAAAAAACAGTGACCAATAAAACCATTTGAATGTATTCAGTTTATTATCTACTTTTCTCTCGTACTTAAGTCGCGTCCTCATTAAAATTACAATAACTTTTGATAGAGTGAACCGATTTTAATGAAACCAAGACTACATGTTACTCGAGGATATGCTTTAGGTTTGAAAAAAGTTTTATCATGGACGCAGTACTTCAGCAGTGATGCGTGCTCAAACAAACAGACAGGCAAAAATTTCTAAAAATGATTGAAATATATATTATTACTTATCCCTAGACACCTGCAACAATTTTTTTCACAAAAATCTAAAAAGTATCATCTATATATTAATACGTGAAGCCCAAACTTTGTATCCCTTTTTGAGAGAAATGCGCGAACGGATGAACGTGAAACTTGGCATAGTTAAAGTTTATATGGAGGAGAAGTGCAGAAAGCTATATATTTTATATAAAATGCATTAGAAGTACATTAAATTAATTAAAATATGCATTACTCACACTACTGCTTCAATTTTACACAACATATACACACATGTAAATAAAAAAGACATTTTGACCTCTGTCAATAAAGGACTTCAAAGAAGGTTGTGAAGGAGGTTGCTATGCTCGATGTTGTATGTATTATTTTACTCTTACGTTCCAATTACCCTTTTTCATTCTACATTCAACAATGATATTAAAATAAAATTCAAACTTAAAAAAATCAATGAACTATGGTCGAATGTCGACCGCTGGGCGCCCACTAGTACACTCTTATTAAATGTATGGATTACTTGACATTGCGTCAAAGCAATCATCAGCCTAGTCGTCGGTTATGTGACACCCACATACCTGATTAGTGACTGGCTTCACTGAGGCACTGTCGAGTAGCCTCTGGAGCTGCTTCGAGTTGAAGTTCGAGACACCGAGGCTGCGGACGAGGCCGTGGCAGACGAGAGGCTCCAAGGCCTTCCACGTGTCCAAGTAATCCACATCCGAGTACTGGATCTTACCGTTTTCATCCGTCGGGAATATCGGACCGTCCTCCTGTTTTGGCATAAATTCTTCTGTCTCATTTGTCTTTTCAACGCGTATAGGCCGATATTATATATTATTTAATAAAAAAAAAATATTTTAACAACTTATTATATACGCAGTCATGATTCTACACTAATATTTTATATATAATCGATAGACTTTGCCAAGAGCTGTCGACTGAAACTTCAAAAAACGTGGTAGCTTCAAAGAGTCGAAAGTTTATACTAAATGGAAACCTAAAAATGCAGCAGAATTACCCCAAAATGGCGGCGCTTCCACTACACCGCTACGTGTTACAGTCCTGATTTAGCGTAATGAATCCTTTGACCCTTTAGCTATCCAGTGGTATAATTTAATTTTGAATATAGCGAATATATTCGAAACTACATTGCCAAACTGTATCCCCCGATTTTGTTATCATTAGGTTTTTGGATTGCCCCTGTATAGCAAATTTAGAGATGTCTCCACGTCAAAAAATCGATTTCATCAGCAGCCTGCAAGAACTACAAGAACATTCCTCAGGGGCAGGTTTCCTCAAAATGTTTTACTTCACCGTCGCCCGATAATACCAATTTAACATTAGTTAATGTAAGCGAATTCCGAGAAATTCGTTGGTACATGCCAGTCGAACCACTAGATCACCTATTTCCACTTTAGATTCCAGCTCTCCCTTAGTTCAATAATTACGAAAATTCCATCCATACACCCATTGTTATTTTTACAGCCCGTTTACGCACTCCATACAAACATAGAATGACTCATCGGTCGTGGGAACGAGATACAGTGGAGTTCTAAACAGAATAATAATAATAAAGCCTTTATTTCAGAATTCATAAAAATTCGTTGGTACATGCTGGGATTCGAACCTACGTACATAATACATAAACTAACCAACAAACTACCAACTACTACCAAATAAACCAACTTATCTAAACTTCTGCCTTAATCGCACCACTGACCTTATAAGCCTGAGGCCAATGGATGAGGTAAAGATCCAGGTAGTCCAAGTTCAGATTTCTTAAAGACACTTCCAGCGCTTCACGCACCAGATCAGGTCTGTGGAACGTGTTCCAGAGCTTCGACGTGATGAACAGGTCTTCTCTGGAATATAATTTTAATAATCTCACCTGAACCTAAATGATGGTGGTAGAGCCACGCTGAAGCTATTACTGGTTTCAGCATGAATGGGTCGGCTCGTCCGGGGTAGTACCACCCTCTCATAGAAAACCGACGTGAAGTAACAGTGCTTGCATTGTTGCGTTTCGTTCGGTCAGTGAGAGCGCCGGAGGCCCCCCCCCCCCCCCCCCTCCTATATCCTCTCCCTCTCCCTCCTCTAACCATTCCCCCCAACGGGTGGCAACGCACTTGCGACCCCTCTGGTGTTGTTAGTGTCCATGGACGGTGGTGATCACTTAACATCAGGTATGATATTAAAAAAAAACTACGTGATCCAAAAGACTCTAGAACCCTAGAAGTCGTGTTCTCAAGTGCAACTACCAGGTGCTTAACGACAGATTCTCAACTCGAAGGTGGTAGACGTGATCAATGGTGATCAATAAAGGGTCCTGAATTTTTTTTTTAGTAGCACGGCAAAATGACTGCACTGTGCCTGATGGTAAGCACAGGACGATCTAAAATCAATGGTGACCTCCGAGTGACACACTATCCATCGCCGGTCGCCGCTGTCATGCCGGCATGCGAACAGCTGGATTTGTACAGGCTGATCCCGAAACGAGACCCGCAGAAGCGAATCACTATGACGGGCTTTTTCTCCATATACATGGTGGTTGCGACCCAGTCAGGCTGTAAAACCTGTATTTATTAAGTTCCTTTACTTATCAACTTTTCCCTCATACTTAAGTCGCATTATCATTATAATTAAAATAACTTTTAATATACCGAAACGATTTTAACGAAACATAGACTAAATGTTACTTGAAAATATGCTTTATGGTTTAAAGAGGTTTTATCATAAACGCAGTATTTTAGCAGTGTGCGTGTCCAAACAAACATACAGACAAATAGAAAAACAGACTGACATTTCTATTCATAAGTATTTTATTAATTACCAACTGTGCCCACGACTCCGTCCATGTCGAACTTTATGTATAAGATTAAGAACTAATAAATTACTACCCTTCTCTCATACTTGCCTCGTGCCGTCATTCAAATTATAATAACTTTTGACAGAGTGGAGCGATTTTAATGAAACGAAGACTAAGTTACTCCCGAGGATATGCTTTATGAATTTATCGATGAGGTTTTATTGTGAACCCGGTACTTTAGCAGTGATACGTGTTAAAACAAACAGACATTTTTTTTTAATGATTGAAATGTATTCAATGGGTCGGCTGGTCCGGGATAGTACCGCCCTCTAATAGAAAACCGACGTGAAGTAATAGTGCTTGCATTGTTGCGTTTCGTTCGGTCAGTGAGAGCGCCGAAGGGCCACCTCCTCTCCCCTCTCCCTCCCCTAACCCTTCCACCTGCGACTCCTCTGGTGCTGTTGGTGTCCATGGACGGTGGTGATCAAGTGATTAACAACAACACATACTATTAACAACACTTAACATGGTGACCCAACTGTTCGTTTGAAAACTATGAAATAATTAAAAAAAAATAAAAAAGAATTCTATTACATATTCCTAGACACCTGCAACAATTCTTTTCATGAAATTCGAAAATGTACAGACAGACACGTTAAATTTACATTCTTCTTATATGTATAGATTACTAGACACCTGCAATTTTTTCCATCCTATATACTATACAAATAATCCTACTATATCCCTTAATATGTGACTTATTTATTCATTAAAAATAACTAAAAGCTTGGATAATAAAGAAGTAGAAAATCGGCATAAATTTTACCTTTTAACTACGCCCTCCTGGATCTTAGTCTTTATCGCCTCGCCCACCTCCTTCTCATTACCGTAGACAAACGCACAGTCTATGTGTCTATAGCCAATGTCTATGGCATCCTTCACCGCTTGCGTCACTTCACCAGGCTTCGACTGTAACAAAAAACAGTGTGTACACGCAGAGGAAGTAGAACTTCTTTGGCCTATATGTATTAAATCTATCTATACTTCTATACTAATCTAATATCATAAAGCAGGAGACTTTGTTTGCTTAAACATGGTAATCTCAGGAACTACTGGTCCTATCTTTTTTTTTTTGTTCTCCATGGGGGAATCCCTAACGTATATCCATCTCGCCGGGCAGCAGAGGATGGATATGCCCGAGTCGCACGGACTAAAACCCCATGGTACCTTCTTACACCTTTTGGCCGGAGGAGCAGGGACTGCCTAATGGACACTACATCTGCTCCTCCAACAGGTGTTGTCCCCTCCTAAGGGACCCAAACTGCGGCCTGAGGGGTCAAGATGGTGGACCCCTCAAGGGGAAATGGGTGTTACTCCCCCTAACGTACTGTGGGAGCATCAGCATAATGCACCTCCACCACATGGACCTGTGCAGTTTAACTGCCCGGAGCGACGGACATGTAAATAATGCGACTGGTCCTATCTGACAAATTTTACTAGTGTTAGATAGCTCATTTATCGAGAAAGGCTATATTATCAAGCTAAGACCAATAGGAGCGGACACACCAATGAAGAATGTTTCAAAATCGGGGTTTTTCTTCCCTTTTCAGAGCTTTTGCTGTGTAAACAGTAAGTATAAAGGACGAAGTCGCCGGGATAAGCTCATAAACTATATACTACACCGTCCCCTACTTCAAGAAAGCTATTTAGCAAATTGAAAATGTACAGAGAAGGGTCACCAAGATGGTATATGCAATACATAACTTACCCTATGAACAGCGCCTCAAAAGCCTTGGCCTTACCACACTAGAACAGCGTAGGCAAAGGGGCAGGTTAATCGAAACATATAAAATCCTCACTGGTTATTACGATGTGCCCAGCCTTAAAGATATTTACAAGCTCAATGACAATAAACATTTTCGAGGTCATCCCTTAGAACTATGTGAAACGTTAGCAAAAGGAAACCCAGTCACAAGCACTTCTTACCTAACAGAGTGGTCGCAGCATGGAATAAACTCCCAGTGAAAGTTGTGATGGCTCCCACCATAAACTCTTTTAAGAATACTTTGGACCAGGAAGATATCTCCAAGTTATTTAATACACAGGCATCAGCTTATTAGCTGCTAGTGTGTTATACCAAATAATAATAGTAATAATAGTATGTTAACTATACATTTACTTATTTTTGTATACAACTAGACCCAGCAGACACAAATACATACCTACCTTTTTTTTTTTTATTCTGGAAAAGGGGCTATGCAGGTCTTTAATCCTGTATCACTGCGACCAGTGTTGATCTATTGTGATCGCCCCATATTACTAAAGCTCTCCGCCTAGTCCTATAGTATTTAAAAACTGCAGGACTTTTTTGGCTGAGAGCATCTGTACCTCATCCGGAAGCAATACATGCTTTCCCAGAATCCGGTTTCGTGTAGGCTTCAGTGGATCACATTCACACAAGAGGTGTTTGGGGGTCTCATCCGCACCATCACAAAATCTGCACTCTCTTGTGCTCTGGACACCGATGTTGTACAGGTGCTTTTTAAGGCAGCAGTGTCCAGTGAGTGCTCTCACTAAAACCCGTAATTGATTCCTACCGAGTGCCAGGGCCTTGCCAGCATATCGCTGATTAAATGCCCTGATAAGTTCTTTGGAATGGTTTTGTCCTGGCAAGTTATGCCAGAATCTTTTGGCTTCTTGATTGTAATGGTTTCTAAGGGTCAAGAGAGCTAGGCTTTTGGGTATTCCACAAAATGGTTCAGGACCAATGTGTATTCCCATAGCACCTGCCCTTGCAAGCTCATCGGCGGCTTCGTTGCCAGGAATGCCTGCATGCCCCGGAACCCATCGCAGAATTAGTCTGTTATTTTGACCCAGACTATTTAATACGGCCACACAATTTGACACAAGTTTCGACTCAACTGAGTCTGAAGCAAGGGCCAATAAGGCGGCTTGACTATCCGAGTGGATATAAATTGTATGATTTACGTAGTCTTTTTGCAGATTAGTATGGGCACACTCTAATATAGCGTACACTTCTGCTTGAAAAATGGAGGCGAAACAACCAAGATTAGTGTGATGCCTAATTTTGGGTCGCTCCCCATAAATACCACAGCCTACGTTAGGTCCCATCTTGGACCCATCAGTGTACCACAATAGGCTACCCGATTTCCACGTTATTTCACTGTTATATACCTATATACCTATAGGTATATATACCTATATACCTATATCACCTATACCTACCTTACACATATACACAAATACATACCAACCTTACACATACACACAAATACATACCTACCTTACATTTAACGCATAATAAATTGTTTTCCCTAACAAGCCATAAGAAGTTTCACTTCAATAAAAGATTTTTTTTTAAACACAATTTATATTAAGTATGCAGTTCCTTACTTTGTAATGCATTAATAAAAAAAATTAATAATTGGAATAGATTGCATTGTTACATTATATTACTATCTGTTACAACAGAGCATGAACATACAAGATAAATTATCACTGTTATGAGTTCCACTCAATTAGATGTCCTGATAAACTGTATCGGGGTCATTTGATTGATAACTCGACAAAAGTTTTTGATAAGAGTAATTGAAAAAAATTGTTTGTATAATCTATTATTTGCTTGTGAATGTCTACACATTTGACAAACATCAAATACTAGCCTCTGCCCGCGACTTCGTCCGCGTGGAACACTTTGGGCTAATGCTAACACGCAGTGGAAGCTCTGGAAAAAAACGATTTTGAAACATTCTTCATTGATGCTCCGCTCCTATTGGTGTTAGCATGATGATCTATAGCCTATAACCTTCCACGATAAATGAGCTATATAACACTGAAAGAGTTTTTCAAATCGGACCAGTATTTCTTGAGGTTACTCCTTACAACGACACAAACTCATAAACCTCTTTATAATATTAGTGTAGATGTATAGAACCAGCTATAATTAATGAAGTGAAACTTTTAATACGACTTCCTACAAGGTCGCCTTATACGTTTAACGCTAAGGGGGAATAGAAACAAGACGGAGTGAGAGTGAATGTGTCACACTCTAACGCATGCATGTAGTATACCTGTTAGAGGCCAGCACAAGCATTAGCAATGAGTTGTGTACAATATTTCTTGATGCAGTTTTTGCAAGAAATATTGCAAAATTAGAACAATTCGTATCTTACTTTAGTTATCGTAATCCTATTGTAAATGTTATAGATTTGGATATTTCTCCACTCGAAAATGATAATTAAAAGATGCAATCAATTGTGAATTGTAATCATTGTTAATAAAGTTTGTCTTCAAGAACCAATATGATTTCACTAAAAATCAATTTCTACCCCTTCCTATTTTCATTTCCACATTATGAAGTTTCACTTCTTCCGCGCGGAGGGACTCCTCCACACACTATTTTGTTTTTCTTTTAATCCCAAAACCCTAATAAATATAACGAAATCACTGTTCTTTTAAAGCACAACTATATAAAAACTACTTAATTTTTCTCCTTAGTATTATGACTATTCAATGGGGAATTTTTCATACGTAATTGTAGATTGCTTATTTTATGGAATTGATTGAACCTTTGCCATTTTAAAGCCTAATGAAGCAGGTTGGAATCTGCTAGTAATATTATAAATAAGACATTTTTGATAATGGATGTATGTTTGTTAATTTCTCATGCAAAAAATAGTGAACACATTTTTACGAAACTTTATATTATAGTATACTATTGGTCCCTGCAGAGGACATTATCCTACCCTCATAATTAATTAAACCTTGACAAATTATTCTTATTATTAATATAATTATTATTACCTAAACCTTCCTCATGAATCACTGTATCTACTGGTGAAAACCGCAGGAAAATCCGTTCAGTAGTTTTTATTAATTTATCAAAGGTATTATGGGCTGCACAGGGCTGTTAAACTACGCGTCGCTAGTATGACGCAAGTGCAATAGTGGGTCACGCTTAATATCATGTTATAATGCGAAATTATAAACTTATATCCTGTTAAAAAAATACCGTTCATAGCGTCTAAAGAGGATTACACTTTTAAAAAAATTAAATTAATTTTTCTATTATTACTAATTGGTAACTGTATTTGGAATCCCAATTTTAGTAGACTAGAACCATAACTATTTTTTTAAGAATAAAACTTTTATTCACTAATATAATAAACCTTAGAGAAAAGAAAATACAAATAAAAATTGAATACTTTTTCTTATCAGACGACCCAATATTTTCAAACATAAAGTTTTTAAACTATGATCATTACAATTTTATTTACCTTCCACGTACCTATACCTAGTATAGGGCAATAAAAACCGTTGTTAAACTGAACTAATGGCACTTTTGTAGCCATTTTCGTAATCTTATTGCAATCTTTTCTCAAATAAACAAGAGAAATTACAAATACCGGTTAGTGACGTGTTACTGACAGCTAGGGTTGCTACAGTAACCACACTTCAAACACTGGAACTAAAGTATATCATTTATTGTATTGTAAATAACGAGTTAAAGAAGTAAGTCATTCCATTTCATTTTACTGAAAGCCGCGTGAAAAAATCAATTTAAACATATCATTATTTCATCATTTATAAATAAAATCCATGTCCGCGTTCGTAATTATTATCCTCTTAAACGTCTTGACCAATTTTAATAAAACTTATGGGGTTACGTGAATGGTTTAAAGCTATAATGAAACCAGATAGATAATGGTGTTTTTGAAACCTTTTTTATTTATTTATATTTGAATCTACAAGATAAAAAGAAACATAACTAGATTTTAACTCCCAGTCATCAATAAATTGGTTGAATTCATTCAATAGTTAATAAGGTTTGTTGGTTAATAAAAGGTACAATGTATCGATTTTACTATTTGAATTTTATAACATGCGCAACTCTAAACACAAAATTATTTTTTAATAGTTTAGGCAAAGACATTCAGAAATCTATGAATTTCAACGATATGCTGCAAAAAATGTATTATTGTTTCTGTAATAAATACACGTATATATAAATATATTTTATTATATAATATGTGTTCAAACTAAAAAAAAACTATTATATCTATAATTAAATACTTGTAGGAGCTTCGGTCTCACTACTATAAGATTCTAGACTGACACTGACAGCGTAATAATAATACTGGGAGTGCGTGAAATAGACTGTTTATTAATATGGCCATTTATATTTATAGAGTCGCGATCACTCATTTGTTTGAACGACATTCTATTTTCCATATTTACAAAAGATTCAGCCAGTCTACCAAAGAGGATGACATACTCGGTAGCTACATACTTCTTATTTCTCTTATAAAGGAAAGCCAATGTATTCAGGGCCATTTTATGTATATTCGGCATAGGGGTACGAAAGCCAATCTACATCTTCCCTCTTTTTAACCAACAAAAACAATGTATTTTATATATTTGATTTATTTATCTAAAACAGATATAAATAAAGACATATATATACATTTGAAAAACTAAATATTTCGGGTTTTAACCTAGCAATTTTTTGGTATACACTTTTAATTATATACATATTATGGTCGTGATCTTACGGTTTGTATTTCCTATAACTCTTCATCCGAGTGTGCCGCATTCCTTGTACCCCGAGGCACAGTATAATTATAAGAGACAGTACTGAAACTACCTATAAACGCTCGAAAATGGCAATGGCTACTTTTCGGGTAAGTAGTTTCCGTACAATCTCTTGTATTTATACTGTGCCCCGGGTTAAGACGACCGCGAGAATATTATTGGATAAAAAATCAAAATGATCAATTACTTTACTATAAAACATACCTTCCAGGTTCCTATTCCAATGACAGGAATCTTTTCACCATTGTTAAATGTTTTCACGGGTACAACAACCATTGTGTCTGAATAATACTTGTCTGTCCTCCTTTGGAATCGTGCGTTGAATGACTGACAATCGAGATATTAAATAATCAATAACGATTTATTATTAAGTCAGTGGTCTTCAAACTTTACTATTACTTTGAGAGCTCTGCAAATTATAGTTGTTTGATATGAAAGTTGTATCATAGACATTATTTTGCATTTAGTTAAAATTGTTTCATAATGTTAGTTTGCCACCAGACTAGGCCCCCTCGGCAGCGGCTCAAGCCTAGGTCCATTCCCACGGCGTAGAGCCCTTGAGTACGCTGCTCGCTTGATACAGTGACACAAAATCTTACATCACTGCGACAACATTACACATATCACCTCCACACACGTGCACGCACACACGCTCACACAAAAAAAGTGGAAGGGTTTAACATTTTTTCCTTTTAGTCCATTGAAAACTTGCATTTGGGGTTGCGTTTTTTAGAGGACGCAATTTTATTTTTTTGATGTGTAGGGGGTGTCAGTGTAAAGCTAAAATCAAGTTTGTGGGGTCGCCACCCTTGCCCCACGGCCGCCATCTTGAAAATAGGGGTTGAAATGGTTAAACTAAACTCTCTTAAACTATTTATCTGATTAAAAAAAATTGTCCACATTTTTTGTTGCAAATTTAATTCTCTAAAATTGCGTCCTCTAAAAAACGCAAGGTAAGGTCTAAAAAATGTAACATTTTTATCGAACTGAAATAGTTTAGAAAATTTATCGGACACAAAATACATATAAGAGTTATTGAGGTATGTATGCTTGGTACACATATATATTTCAATAACTCATATAAGTATGAATATGTAGCTTAACATAGGTGTAAGGGGAGTCGAATAACATCATACAACTCGAGACACACAAGCCAACTTCACCTGCACGTGGTGCACCCTGCTGAATAACGAACGAACGATGGCGAAAGCGGGGTGGTAGAGTATTACAGCCTGACTGGGTCGCAACCACCATGTATATGGCGTAAAAACCCGTCATAGTGATTCGCTTCTGCGGGTCGCGTTTCGGGGTCAGCCTGTGCATATCCAGTTATTCGTAGGCCGGGATGACAGCCGCGACCAGTGATAGATAGTGTGTCGCTCGGTGGCCGCCATTGTTTTTGGACTGTACTGTGCTTATCATCAGGCATAGTGCAGTCAATTTGCCGTGCTACAATAATAATAAAAAAATAACTTTAGTTAGGTTGCGAATTGTATGATTCAGGCAACAGCACAAGCCGATGTGTGCCGTGCACCGTTGAGCTAGTTATCCAAATAAAATCGGCTGTGTGCCTTAAACGCTCGCCTTAGTAGTCCGGTGAAGCTGTTAAGACCTTGTTAGGTCAATAGCGTAGTCAGTTGAAAAAAAAAGAAAAAGTTAGTTTGCTAACGAATATTATAAATTAAAAGACCAAGTTCCAGGAGTACGGTATCTTAACTCTACCCTCCTAATACATTCTTGACAATTTAATGTATTACTGTAATAATGTAAGACTTGAAAAGCTAGATTTCGTAAAAAACCGGCACAATCTAAATACTAGAAACTATAACAAATTGGTTGTCCCACGTTTTAGACTTAGTAAAACCAGTAACTGTTTTTGTGAAATAATGTTAGATTTTACAACGAAGTCCCAAAGGATGTTACTGATATGCCGGATTGCGAATTTAATCGCCATGTCAAGCGGGTTTTAGTGTCAAAGGGCTATTATAGAGTGGATCAATATGTGACTGCCAAAGACGACAAATAACACTTCTATGAATGTAAAAATGTCAAGATACCTGAGATTGATTACTTCCCGCTTGCAACATCCCTACAGGTCTTTGAATTTCATCTGCCATCAAATGACGTCGCTTCATGATGTAAAAAATATCTAACAATTCAATTTTGTCGCTAACTTTATTTAAATGGTTGGTAAAATTATAAAATCAAGACTAAACGTATGTAGAAACTAAGATACATAAGAAACTAAACTTTTTTCTTACAAAATGAAATTTCTAAAGAAAATGTATTTATTGTGAAAGAATAGAACAATTTAATACAAAGTATGGTCTCCTCTGCTATTCAGAACTTGTCGGCAACGATTATTCATTGAATTAATGAGACTGTTTATGTCATCTTGCGGTATTCGCTCCGAATGGAATTGTAGCAAATCCTTCAGCTGTTGGGTTGTTGTCGCTCCGTCCAAGTCCTTCAAAACACGTCTCTGGAGCATGTCCCATGCGTGCTCGATGGGGTTGAGATCTGGCGATTGTGCAGGCCAGGGCAATACCCGGATGTTCTCCGTTGCAAAGTATTCACTGGTTCGCCGAGCTGTATGTGAACGCGCATTGTCATGCATTAACCTAAAATCGGAGCCAAAGGTTTGTGCAAATGGGTAGACATAAGGTCTGAGAATATCCTCAATGTAATTTTCAGCATTCATGTTTCCATTTACAAAAACGAGCTCAGTTCGCCTGTTCTTCATAATACCCGCCCATAACATAACTGTTGAGCCGCTGTATGGATGAACTTCCTGAACGCACCTGAGTCTTTCAGTATTTCCGGGCCGACGATACACTCGCACCCTTCTTGTATCAGGCTTAAACCCGAATCGCGACTCATCGGAAAACATAATTTTATCCCATTGTTCCTGGGTCCATGTTATGCGTTCTCTACACCATTCATATCGACGAGCGCGATTCCCGTGACGTATCGGTGGGCACCTGATTGGGCGTCGAGCTCGTAGGCCGTACTCATGCAGTCGATTTCGCACAGTTTGAGGACTTACATCAACATCACTTGAAATTTGTAGCCTCAAACTTATCTCTCGAGCGGTTAACATCGGCTGGCGTCTTGCAGTCAGTTGTATGTACCGGTCTTGCCGAGTGGTTGTACTTCTTTTAGGGCCTGGATGCTGTTCAGCGGGTTCTCCTGTATTATTGTAGCGTTGCCAAAGACGACAAATAACACTTCTATGAATGCCAAAATGTTGAGATACCTGAGATTGATTACTTCCCGCTTGCAACATCCCTACAGTTCTTTGCATTTCATCTGCCATCAAATGACGTCGCTTCATGACGTAAAGAATATCTAACAATTCAATTTTGTCGCTAACTTTATTTAAATGGTTGGTAAAATTATAAAATCAAGACTAAACGTAGCAATTAAAACGCACTTAAATTCAAACAAATTCGCAGTCATTTGAATTTTATGAAAAAACAAAACATAATCAAATTTTTTTTTACAACCAGCCAGTATGTCATCAATAACAAAAAAGTTTACTTACCTACGCACTTTGTTTGAGTAAATACTTAGAAATTAATTAATATAAATGGTAAATTTTGTAATATCACGCATGTGTCTTAGACATTTTTGATGTGTGTATATATATTTTTTTTAAAAATAAACCAGATCGAGTTTCTTGCCGGTTCTTCTCGATGACTGGGTTGTTTTCCGAACCGCTGGTAGTTTTGACGTTCATAAATGCATTCTAAGGGCCTAAATTGAATAAAGTGTTTTTGATTTGATTTTAATGCGAATTTAAGTTTGCTACTCTCTCACGACGCTAACTACTCAACCGATCATGGAATTTTGCATACTCGGATCGTAGCTTTTATCAGTAAAATAATGTTAAAATCAGGTTAGTAATGTTAGAGACTGCCTCTTATAAACCAACAGACAGAATTGTTCTTTTCATAATCTTTATGCATATAAATCTTCGACTAAACTCTTCCTAAATGACTAGACAGATCTTAATGCATTTTTTATGTGTATTGGTCGATTCCAGAATGGTTTATATTCACAATTGAAACTGGTAGGTGGCGTAGCGGTTGACTTTAGAATTATTTTTTTATTATTAAGGCGGGATAAAGTCCGCTGGGTTCGCTAGTAAGAATGGAAACGTTCATATGATTAATATATGGATACTAGACCTATAAGATGTCCGAGCGAGATGTCATGTAGGAGCTTCGGGCTCACTACTATAAGAGTCTAGGTACTCGGAGTGCGTAAAATAGACTATTTATTCATATCTCCATATATGATATTTATACCGAGACGCGATCGTTAATTTGTTTCAACGACATACTCTATAATTCTATTTACAATATACTCAAACGTTTCAGCCAGTCTGCCAAAGAGGATGTCATCCTCGGTAGCAGTTATATACCTACGAAAATAATTTACCTAATAGGGTGATATAAAAACTTTGAGAACCGCGTTCTCTTTACATAATAACGTCGAGTCCTTGACTTTAATGGCACGATATTGTAACGTACAGTCGATAAAAGTAGATATGAAAAAAAATAAAACTGTTAATTAAATATTTGTTAGTAATAATTCTTATCTTCGTAATATATATTTTTTAAATTTGTTGGATCGTACTGTTGCCTTTTATATACGTCAAGGCTCTCTAATTCTAAACTAATTTCTTTAAATTAAAGACAATCGGTGTTATTACAAAAAAGTTAAATACGTATTGAACCCTGGCTTTAATAAAGTCTCATATTAAAAGCACCGCGGTCGCTGATTATTCACCATATTGTTTTTTTTGTCTCGCTTTGGTTACGTTAGGTTAGACTTGCGAAAAAGGATAACGCGAACTTGCCTCGGACGAGTGAGGTACGTTTATTAGGAAACTTTTTTAAACCAAGTATTTAATACGTTTTTAACAACAAAAAAAAAGGTCATTTTTGGCGGGATCTGTGAATGTCATGTAGTGGTTTTTATATTTTATTCATAATCTTGTACTCTATCACTCTATATTTTGTAATATTGGTGGTGTTTTACGTATTATATTTCGGTTATTGTGTCAAGTAAAGACGATGGGAAATAATACCGCGGAGCATGAATAATGAATATGTCACAAAAAGTATCTGGAAAGTTCTTACAAGACGGCCGCCATCTTGTTACAACATTGAAATAACCAGAAAACATTTGTAATATCACTTACTCGGTAATGGCAGTGTATAGGAGATACAATTATCAGGATTTCTATGCGCGGTTGAGTGGTGGATACCTTATTCGAGGTAACCCAGCTGAATCTGTCGCTTAGGTCGCTGCTCTTCTTAACAAGGTACTAGTCTACAACGGCACTAGGTTTTACTGTGGTTTTGTAGATATTTTTACCGACTTCATAATTGTTCTTCAAACTGTTGCGCTCAGAGCGATTTGCGAGTTACGTGATCCAAGCGAACTAGGTTTTTGATAGATGGCAGCACTTGTACCCGTTTAAAGTGCGTTCAGGTAGATTATTAGCAGAGTAGACAGATACATTTGATTTCATTAATAAAAGTAATATAGAAAAAGATTTGTGCTGACATATATTTAATAAGTTTGAACACTTTTTTTTATTGAACTGACTAGCGTAGTTGAGCTAGGAAGGTCTTAACAGCTTCGCCGGACTATTAAGCCGAGTAACAGCCGATTTTATTTGAAAACTAGCTCAAGGGTGCACGGCACACCTCGGCTTGGGCTGTTGCCTGATACACGCAATTCGCGACTTATCTGAGCTAACCTAAGCTGAGCTAACTATTTATACATATATGAGTTGTTGAAACATATATGTGTACCAAGCATACATGGTATGAACGAGTCTGCGATAAAATCGTTTGATTATTGTCATGTGATTTCTAATCTTAAGACTTTGAAATAACCACGACTCTCTAACTTGTGTCTTTATCAGGACTAACAAATCTCGGTGATGCTCATTATTAAGGAGTGAGTACTGAATCTGAGTACTGAATCGCGATCACCCGGCTTTCCGTTTATATTGCCAATTCCAAATGATCCCTTTAAAGAAAAACAAGTTAGGAAAAAAGAGAATAAAAAAGTCTGTGTGTGTGTGTGTGTACTTATGTACACGCGTTAGAAGTTATACTTCTTTGGCGCAACAGGATAAAATTCAAAAATTTTATCTTTCGCTTTATTCTACGTTTGTAGAAAAAGCGACAATAATGATAGAAATGGTTGACTATAGCTAACTTCAGGGTGTCGGTTTTTCGTGACGGTGTGCGCGCGCATCGTAAAAATGTACTCTCATCATTTTTCCCTAACGCGCCAAAAGAAGTATAACTTCAAAAATATTAGATATATATAGGCCGCTATACTAACGCAAGCCGCGCAAGCTCAATACGGGCGGTCATGGTTACTAGCATGTCATGACACGAAACTGTAAGTTTTCTGTCCTCCCGAAAAAAAACGCTCAACGCGCCTCAAGATGTTTTTACTTTAAAAAAAATAACAAACATGACAATTTGATATTGATATCTTCTCCATTAGACACTCGCGTGAAGCCAGGGCGAAAAGTTAGTGCGAACATAATTATCAATAACCGAAACAATAACACAGTTATTCGAGACTAACCTATAAATACAAAACTGCGATTGGGAAATGCGTTTTGGAGCTATTCCAAAAACGATCGTCCGAGTTTTATTGAACGCGGATTTATATAGTTGTCCGTACGTTTGTTGTGGTTTAGTCTGGAAATACTATGATGGAATTAGCCCCGTGTTTTTATGTTTTCGCTGCGTCAAACGACATTAGAACATTCAAAAGGTAAAATACTGGCAAGAGATTTTTTTTGCCAGGGTCACCTGATGTTAAGTGATCACCACCATCCATAGTCACCTGCAACACCAGGGGAGTCGCAAGTGCGTTGCCAGCCTGCGTTTGGGGGGAAAGGGATAGAGGGAGGAGGAGGAAGGAGGGAAGAGGGGAGGAGAGGTGGGTCTCCGGCGCTTTCACTGACCGAACAAATCAAATCAAATCAAAAATACTTTATTCAGTTTAGGCCCTAATAAGGCACTTATGAACGCAACGAAACGCAACAATGCAAGCATTCTTACTTCACGTCCGTTTTTTGTGGGTCGAGTTGTAGTACCCCGGGCGAGCCGACACAATCATGCTGAAACCAGTAATAGCTTCTTGAAAATTCTTGACCTGAGTATGACCCTCTGGTTAGAAACTATACTAACCCGAAAAATGACAAGACTTTTTTGTGGTAGTCGTATTAGCAAATTAAATCGCAGAAAAAACTGTCGAACGAAAACGTTTCTTACGACCGCTTCCTTAACGATGAGAGATATATGATTGGGTTCTAGAGAAAAGTTATAGAGCTTGATAATGCCTATAAAAAAGTCACCGACAGCATATATCTAACTAGAGGCACGCTGAAGCTATTACTGGTTTCCGCGTGAATGGGTCGGCTCGGCCGGGGTAGTACCATCCTCTCACAAAAAACCGACGTGAAGTAACAGTGCTTGCATTGTTGCGTCTCCTTCCTCCTCCTCCCTCTGCCCGTTACCCCCCAAACGCAGGCTGGCAACGTACTTGCGACACACCTGGGGTTGCAAAAAAAAAAAAACTTCAAAGTAATGTTTATTATCAGGGCGGGACAATGTCTGCCGGATCGGCTAGTACATTATGTCTCTGCGTTTAAATACAATCCACAATCTCATTTCATTTTTTTTAGCATGGCATTGTGACTGCACTGTGCCTGATGGTAAGCACAGTACAATCCAAAAACAACGGCGACCACCGAGAGATACGCCCTCCTTCGGTGGTCGTCGCTGTCATGCCGGCCTGCATAAATGTCTCTTCACGTTACGCTTGAAGGACCCCATGTTATAGGAAGGAGGGAACACACTAGCCGGGAGATTGTTCCACAGCTTCACGGTACGGCAGAGATAAGATGTAGTGAACTTTATAGTTCGTGCCCAGATAGGAGTTACCGTAAAACTGTGGCTCCGAAGTCCAGCGCGCGTGGTTCGGTTGTGAAAAGGAGAGGAATTTAATTTGAATAACTCTTCAGAACACTCGCCATGATACAGACGGTAGAACAGGCTCAGTGAGGCAATGTCTCTGCGTATCTGAAGCGGCTCTATGAACTCTGTAATGTCTGCATCATTAACGATGCGGACAGCTCTTCTCTGCAACCTATCTAGGGCAAGTCCGAACTTGTGCCTTATAAAGGAGATATAGCTGATCAGAATCAGAATTAAATCTCGAAGTAGTCTAAGATGGTAAACGCGCTCAAACCAGAGGGGGCTGATTTTCAAGTGCAGATGTCGGTACACACCAACTGGTGCTTAGCGACAGATTTACCACCTGAGAGTGGTAGCTAGCCAGACGGGGTTAGAAAAAGCCCTAACACTATCCGTTTTTTTTTATTGTAGCACGGCAAAATAACTGCACTATGCCTGATGGTAAGCACAATACGATCTAAAAACAATGGCGACCACCGAGTGACACACTATCCATCACCGGTCGCCGCTGTCATGCCGGCCTGCGAAAAGCTGGATATGCACAGGCTGATCCCGAAACGCGACCCTCAGAAGCGAATCACTATGACGGGCTTTTTCGCCATATACATGGTGGTTGCGCCCCAGTCAGGCTGTAAAACCCTACCACCCCGCTATCGCCATTGCCTCGTTCGTTATGCACCACGTGCAGGTGAGGTTGGCTTGGGTATCTCCTTAAGTTTTATGATGTTATTCGACACCCCTTACACCTCAATAATATTATGGTTTCGTCACGACGTCTTTCATCACCGAATACTCCAACTCTGTTCCAAAATCATATATAATTTATTTAATTTAGGCCCTAATAAACACAATCGTAATAAGCCTAGGTGCGATGACCGATGCCAAAGGCTACAATGGGAGACCCGGAGTTAATAACTATCGATAATAAAACGGACAAGAAACCCTTTTGTTTTGTTCCTGACGTTCCCACGTTCACTTCCAAGTGAAAGTGATTGTGTATTTTTCTAGATAAATAGGTTAAATATCAAGCACCTATTTTCTTAATTAATTTAGAACGAGAAACGAGTGCAGCGTATCCTCCATAAATATTGCTACTGTCTAAACATTCAGCCTGTATATATTAAATTATCAAATTAAATTCAAAGATCGGTAGGGCCTTTTCTAAGTCCACTCGGCTAGTTACCAGCCTCAAATTGGGAACGTGTCGCCAAGCACAGACAGTGTTCTGACAGTTGCACCTGAGAACCAGACACCCTTTAGATTTGGCGGACTTTTTTCAAATCAAATTACCTTACTCAATTTAGGACCTTAGATGGCGCTTATGTACGTGGAAACAACCACCGGTTCGGACAAACAACCCACTCATCGAGAAGAACCGGCAACAAAGTCGATCCGGTTTATCTCTTTAACATACATTACAGGTTACAATCTTTTATAGTGGATGTACAGACAGACAGACATCACCATCGTTCACATATCGATTTTACAAAACTTGCTTGACATGGCGCTTCGATCAACAATAACTAGATAAAGGGTCACGTACAAATCGAAGCTAAAAGCCGTCCGCGTAAATATATACTTATGTGTAGCTATTTGTTTACTAAGAAAAGGAGAAAAAAGTGTTAAAACTGTTTTCAGTTCAACCTAATTACAACCATAACACCTTGTAATAAAGTCACAAATGTTCAAAATATTATCTAATACTTGCGATAAAACGAGCAAAATAATAAATTACCTCTCACAAATGAAAAGATAACATAAACAACATTTAGTGTGAATTCAACCTTAACACGTAATGAATAAAGTACGTTTTCCCGTTATTGTGCGTGTTTGTGTCTGGTGAGGCCAAATATTTGTATCACAGGTTTAAAATCGGTAATTTTGTTCAAAATTTGATATTATTAGTTAGTTTAAAGCTTAAAATATAACTTATTCAACATGTATTTAGCGAAAGTAAGATACTCCGGCCGTTAAATTGCTTTTTCGGGTATTATTTTTGCATCTTTTGAATACACTGCGGCATGTAAAACGGGCTTACATTGGTTGTGTTTCAAACAAACTAAACAAAATAAGGGCACACATTTCAAGTGAGCTCTTATTTACCGAGACGTATTTTTCGTGCCGACCCTTTTCTAGTTATTGTTAATCGAAGACGTGGCGCGTAAACTCACAGCCCGGCAAATCGATAATACGCTTTGGGACTTCGTTGTAAAGCCTGATACTATTACCTGACTTTTTGGCGGGATCTTAGAATGCCATGTGGTCTTTATATTTTATCCATAATTTTATGTTATCTGGCTCTATATTGTGTAATGTTGGTGGTGTTTTATGTAATATAGTTTGTTTATTGTGCATAAGTGAAGTGAATGGAAAATAATACCACGGACCATGAATTCTGAAATGCCACAATAACTCCCTGGAAATTTCTAACAAGATGGCCGCCATCTTGTTATTTGTTCTTTGAAATTTATTATTTTTTTGAAATTAGATTAGTTCTTTGAAATTTGTTATTTGTTCTTGTTATTGGTTCTTTGAAATTATATCAAGAAACTTGTAATATCGATACTCACTTGACAATGGCAGTAATAGTCTACTAGAAGACTGGTTGCCATAAATAAACTAGGAGACTCTGTTACCTAAAAAATTGTTACTGGTTTTACTGAGTTGATTACTGAGAAACAAGGGACGACCAGCGCAAGAATTCGAACCTACGTCTCGATTCCAATACGCTTAACATATCTAAAAAACAATATCAAGAGAGCGAAGCCAAAAAAGAAACGTTGTATTCAATTTCCACAGCTGGCGATGTTGTTATTTCAATAAATCCATATTTATGTGTAACAACCACTCCAAAACATGAACGTTTGAAGTGCGGGCATATAGAATTACTTAGGTTATCGTAAATTATTTGTTGATTCTGTGAAATGAATCAGCAAAGGTCTTTGTTCAGTTTAAACTACGACAATTCACTTATGAACATATTGCCAATTGATTTGGAAAACATTTTAATTTTTCAAGTAAATAGTTCTTTCGGCGCTAGTAAGCGTGACCGGACGTATTGTGCTTGCGCGGATAATGTCATACTAGCGACGCGTAGTACAGGAGCCCGTGTCCATGTAATATTGATATGTTGCAGCTCATCATACGTTCGATTGATTAATGGACTTTATAAAAATGTATCTCAAGAGTGGTAAAGCCACGCTGAAGCTATTATTGGTTTCAACATGAATGGGTCGGCTCGTCCGAGGTAGTACAACACTCTCATAGAAAACCGACGTGAAGTAACAGTGCTTGGATTGTTGCGTTTCGTTCGGTCAGTGAGAGCGCCAGAGGCCCACCTCCCTTCTCCTCTCCTCTCCCCCCTCACTCCCTTTCCTGCAAACACAGGCTGGCAACGCACTTTCAACTCCCCCGGTGTTGTTAGTGGCTATGGACGGTGGTGATCACTTACAAGCTCGTTTGCTAGCTATGAAATTAAAAAAAATATATATTATTATTCCTCCGAGTGCCAATAGATATGAAGCCTACATTAATGTTAATAATTTGAATAAACAAATTCTGAAATCTAAATATTGACATTCACACTAATTAATAGGAAAATGTCAAAAGAGAACACATTTATTCCATTGTTTTGAGTTTTCACTTCCTTAAGTCCTTATGACTGCCTCGATTTTTTTTATTTCGCTTTATTTTTGGCAACCAATCTTCTAGTAAATGATTACTGCGTTGTTGAGTAGGTAATTATTTTACAAGTTTCTTACAATCGTTTGAATGAACTAACAAGATGGCGGCCAGTTTGTTAGAACGTTTCGGGAGTTTTTCTGACAAGTCAGAATCCATGCCCCGTGGTATTATTTCCCATACACTTTACTTGTGTATAACAACCAAACTATATTACGTAAAGCACCATTAATATTACAAAATATATAGTCAAATTACACAAAATTATGAATAAAATATAAAATCGACTACACGACATTCCAAGATCTCGCATAAGTTTCTGTCAACTTTATTTTTGGCAACCATTCTTTCAGATTATTACTGCCATTGTCGAGTAGTTAATAGTACTAGTGGGCGCCCACTGGTCGACATTCGACCGTTGTTCATTTACTTAGACTTACTTTTATAATCAAGGATTTTTATCATGGTTACTCAGTTATTATAATAATAGTTGTATGTTATAATATCACTGTTGAATGTAGAATAAAAAAGGGTAATTGGAACGTAAGAGTAAAATAATACATACAGTCGAGCATTGCAACCTCCTTCACAACCTTTTTTGAAGTCCTTTATTGACAGATGTCAAAATGTCTTTTTTATTTACATGTGTGTATATGTTGTGTAAAATTGAAGCAGTAGTGTGAGTAATGCATATTTTAATTAATTTAATGTACTTCTAATACATTTTATATAAAATAAATAGCTTTCTGCACTTCTCCTCCATATAAACTTTAACTATGCCAAGTTTCACGTTCATCCGTTCGCCCAATTCCGTTAAAAAGGGGTACAAACTTTAGGCTTCACGTATTAATATAATGATTACAAGTTAGTGTCGTGCGATCATTTCAATGTCAATATTAATGTTCCAACAAGATGGCGGCTCCCTTGTTACAACTTTCCAGGGAATTTTTGCGGCATCTCAGAATTCATGGCCCGTGGTATTATTTTCCATTCACTTCACTTATACCCAATAAACTATATGACATAAAAACCACCAATTTTACGCGATATTGAGTCAAATAACAACTAAACTAAACTAAAAACACGTAGAGACGAAGTGAGTGAAAATCAAATAAACGATATTTCACCCACTTAGGGGTTGAATATTTTCTTTATATGAGACCATCTCTGAATATAACCAATTCAAATAAAAAAGAATAATTAAAATCGATTCATAATTGACGGAGATATCGATTAACATACATAAAAAAAAAAAACATATAACTGAACGTAGTAACCTCCTCCTTTTTCGAAGTCGGTTAATAAAATCGACTACACGACATTCCAAGATCCCGCCAAAAACTCGCATAGTTAATAAAATACATTATTTAATTATCTGCTATACGTAACAGTACGTTTCCGTACTTAATATTTTATTTGCTAAACGTTGCCACTAACGATTCCAATAGTATACGTATGAAAACAAAATATTTACATACTTGGCTTTTGCAAATTCGCAACACATATTAATTCTCCATTTAATAGATACCAAGATTTATAATTGCTTATTTGTAATCGGTTATTATTAGAACAGAGTATAAAAATGCATTAACGTAAAAGCAAATAATCTGTGGTTGGTGTTGCCAACGGTGTCGCGTAAACCGGAATATCCCGTTTTTTGGATAGTAGAAAACGTTTTATATTAAATACAAATAGGATATTTTTCGTAATTTACAGGCTTGCATTTGTAATTACAGGCCGTGGTGGTTGAATGATCACACTGATGAAATGATAATGTAACTAACGAACCCCGACATGTACAAACGAATTTTTCAGAATTCGCATGCATTTACTTATTTATATTTCTAACGCTATCGGCTAACTATGAAGGAAAACACCATGAAGAAACCTGAACTTGAGGAATAGTCTTATAGTTGTAGTACCATTATAGCATGCGCACCGCCGAAATATCTTATGGTGGCTTTCTGCTACTCTGGGGTACCCCGAAGGGACTTTGAGAACCTTTAAAGTTTTCGATCAGATCCAGCTAACAACAGTAAAGATAAAATGCACGTACCTCGTGATCTCCTTTCTGTTGCAGCTGGCCACTGAGCTTCCACGAATGATGAATTATAGATTTATTTGATGATTAAGCTGCTGATTATAACATGATCGCCTTGATCGTTCGATGATAAACAGAAGAATTCGATGTCACCTTTTTTCTTTTTTGTTGACGTTCACGTCAAAAAGTTGGCGTCTCGATACTACTCATTAACAAGATCTGAACGTCAACAACCGATTTTACAAAAGAGGTTCAATTGAATAGCGATAGCGATACAACCACCGTATATATTGTGACTTTCTCAAAGTTTGAAATTGCGACTATGTCGTAGGATGATGTGGTGGTTATGCCCATGCCTTCCTCGAGGAACAAAGATATGGCCCTACAGTGAGTCTCTTACAGGCTGCTGAGATGATGATAATTTTATTAATCAATCTCATCTGATAGGAACATGGTGTAATTGCTATTAAAACTGTAATGGTCAGTGGTATTTGTTTCAAGCGATGATGGGTTAATTGATAGCGTGTTCAGACACAGCGTCGATGGACGCAGGCTCGAATCTTTGTAACTGAGTCAGGGCTTCTGGTGAAGGAAGACATCCTGATGAAATCCTAGTATGGTGGTAGGGTTTTTTTCTAAATCTGCCTGGATAGCTACCACCCTCAATTTAAAAATCTGTCGCCAAACACCTGTTGCTGTGTTCCGGCAGCTGCATTTGAGATCCAGTCCTCTCTAGGATATTATAAAATTGCATACATCTATTGTGGTTTCCTTCCATAAGACACAAATATTAATTGGACATGGCTATTTTAAGCAATACCTTAATCGTTTTAAAATCAATGGTGGAAACACCTCTTTTCTTCTTTTTTTAACAAGGGAAAATCCCTACGGATTCCCACCCTAGCCGGGTAGCTGAGCATACCCCATGGACTAAAATCCCATGGTGCTTTCAATCACCTATAGGCCGGGGAGCAGGAGCTGCCGAACTGGTACTACGTCTACCCCCCAGCATGTGTCGGCCCCTCGGCACAATGCGCCTCAACCACACGGACCTGTGCAGAAGTTCTGCCAGAACGACGGACGTGCGCGCGTCCGACGTCCACAGGCCCTTTTATGGCGGCCGTGATCGTCGACCGCGGGAGGGGAGCTAGCTGGTCTGCTTCCTCTCTCTCTCATGGTGTTGACACCTACCCCTGTATAAATCTTTGAACATATGATTCAAGGATGCCCCAGACTTAGTACGAAGAGACTAGGGCATATAATGCTTTATGACAATCTTCGCTTATCTCCTTGATAGAAAAGGAGTCTGCTATGAAATCATTACCATGACTCTACGATTTGCATCTATATCATGACTGACAAATCTTTACGACTTTTTGTATAAGCTCATGCAACGAGTTAAGGGAAAGGAAAGTGACTCGTATCAATTTGATTAGCAATTTCACTCCTCTCTCTCTTTATATTGCTAATTCTAAATATCCCTGTGCAAAATTGAAAGAATGGTCTTCCCCTAGGCTTGGCATGTTTGCCATCTTAGACAAACTCGTCATTTAAGATCAAATGATATTGTAGTGAACGCTAAACCCTATGGAGTATAAAAAACATGAAGACCAAGTGATTGCAATATCTATAAATATATTGGTAGTCATCGCTGTCGTATCGGCTTACCATGCTTTGGTTTCACCATAATGGTTCGCTTCACCGCGCGTTCTGACTCAGTTGCTATGATTCGAACCTACATCCATCGACGCTGTGTCCGAACACGCTATCATCGTATATCAAACGTTTTTTTTTTTTCGAACTGACTACGCTATTGACCAAGCAAGGTCTTAACAGCTTCACCGGACTACTAAGGCGAGCGGTTAAGGCACTCAGCCGATTTTATTTTGACAACTAGCTCAAGGGTGCGCGGCACACCTCGGCTTTGGCTGTTGCCTGATACATGCAATTCGCGACCTATGTAATCTAACCTAAGCTAAGCTAACTATTCATACATATATGAGTTGTTGAAACATATATGTGTACCAAGCATACATACCTCAACAACCCTTATATATATTTCGTATCGGATAATATTCTAAACTATTTCAGTTTTAATAAGGGAGTTATATCAAACGTCTAATCTATATCTTATATATCTATACTAATAAAGAGGTAAAGTTTGTGACGTTGAGAGTTTGTAACGTTATACGGGGTAATCTCAAGAATTACTGGTCCGATTTGAAAAAATATTTCAGAGTTATATGGTTCATTTATCGAGGAAGATTATAGGCTATATATTATCACTCTAAGACCAATAGGAGCGGAGCATCGATGAAGAATATTTCAAAATCGTGATTTTATTCCTCTTGATAGCTTCCGCTGCGTGTTAGCGTTAGCCTAAAGTATGTATTTCACCCGAACGAAGTCGCGGGCTGAGACTATGTATTATATGAACGGCCAGCATATTCGAAATGAGATATTGGTCCGTTATTATCAATGACTTATTTGCGAATATTTTAATACCAAAGCTGGCAACACCATCTATGAATCAGCGCCGAACTAGACAGGCTTGTTTATTTTGAAATCACACGAGTTCGTGTTGTTTAAAACTTCTGGTCGGTGTGTTTTTAAACCAGTCTGGGATTCGTCTATGTTCGCCTGTCACATAAAACGGCTCGATTCGGATGCTATTACCGAAAGCGGACAAATTAACCTTGGAAGATCTGTCCGAGAAACCGACCTTGAGGGGATTATATGTAATATTACCAAGGATTTTTTGTAGTTCTTTTTATTTAACATTAAATAAGGATAGTAAAAATCTTCAAAATCAATCAAAATCAAAATCACGTAAAAAAATGTCATGATAGTTTAATTTAATCTCCTTTACGTAGTATAAAATGAAGTCGCTTCCGCCGTCTGTTCCCTTAGATCTTTTAAACTATTCAATACAGCAATAGATAGAGTGGTTCAAGGGTAAGGTTTATATAATAGTACTAGCTATTGCCCGCGGCTTCGCACGCGTTTTTTAAATGTATTAAAGAAATATAAAATTGTAGGTACGTGTGTACATTACAGAAATACTATTTCAAAAATATTTGTAACTACGACACGCACGCCATCTACTGCAACATGTAACGCGTAGATTAGATATGTGAATACTAATAGTATATCGAATGGGATGGGATTTATCATCAGCAGCGTACCTGGAACTTTAACCTACTATATACCACCATAAGTGCTCACTAACATTATATAAGAAAGCAATGAAAATGTTAAGCTATACATTATCGAATAACATGTGTTAAATCTTTTGTTATATAGATATATTATGCCCGTATTGTCGATAATAAAACAAAACAAAATGGTCGCCAAATTGACCAAAAATATAATATAATTCAAATCACATACAAATATATGACTTTCAATTAGGTATATTTATTGTTGGAGTCCAGTGCCCGTCTCATGCGATAGTTTACAGTAAACAACATATTTTTGATTAATTTCACACGGACCAATTCACAGGTCATAACTACTACGAAGTCTAGGCTAAAAAAAAAATAGTCTAAGTTACTTCTTGTATTGAGTTATCTGCCAGTGAAAGTCCCGTGAAAATCAGTTCAGGCATTGCGGATTTTCCACTGCGGCCGAAGGAGAATAAAAAACCTAAATTACTATTTATGAGGTCTGCTATATACCAGTGAACACCCCGTGAAAATCGGTCCAACCATTTTGGAAAGAGCAATGCGGACGAAGCCGCGAACATATAAAATAGAATATGTCAACCGCTATCATTTCGACTATCTGCCAGTAAAATTCTCGTTAAAATAGGTACAGCCGTATTGGAGATTACCCGGAACAAACAAACAGAGAAAATATAATATTATAGTATAAAAATACCGACGGGATATAAAAGATTTTTTTTGTTATTTGTAGCTACATCTATTCACCAAAAAGTTATTTTAAATTCACATATCCACACTTTATTTTTATAATACGTAATAGATAACAAATATAAAATTGGAAACAAAACAAACGTAGAATAAACATTTTAAACAGAAACACAAAATAAACTTTAAAAATGATTGCGATAGAAAGTTACCACGTTACCATGGCAACGTATATAATACTAACGTTAACACGCAGCTAAAAGGAAAAAAAACAGCCCGATTTTGAAACATTCTTCATTGGGGTTCCGCTTTTATTGGTGTTAGCGTAATGATATATAGCCTATAGGCTTCCTCGATAAATGAGCTATCTAACACCTAAAGAATTTTTCAAATCGAATCTGCAGTTCCTGAGATCTTCGCGTGCAACCAAACAAACAAATTCTTCAGCTTTATATATTACTAGCTGTTACCCGCGGCTCCGCACGCGCTTTTTAAAAAATGTATTAAAGAAATGGAAAATTGTGAGTGGGTGTGTACATTACAGAAAAGTTTTTTCAAAAACATTTGTAACTACGACACTCACGCCAACTGTAACATGTAACGTGTACATTAGATATATGAATACAAATAGTATATCGAGTGGGATGGGATTTATCATCAGCAACATAACTGGAACTTCAACCTACTATATACCAAACTCAGTACTCACTAACACTATATAAGAAAGTAATGAAAATTATAAGCTATACATTATCGAACAATATATCTTAAATCTTTTATTTTATAGATAGATATAATATGCCCGTATTGTCGATATACTTAAGTTATTCTTATACGTTGCTATAATAACTGAGTTATGTAGAAGCAAACGTGGTAAATAAGACAATATGGCCGCCAAATTGACCAAAAAGATGATATAATTCATATTACATACAAATATATGACTTTCAATTATGTATATTTATTCTTGGAGTCAGTAAGGCACACGTCTCACGTCATCAATTTCACATGGACTAATACATAGGTAGCAGTCAATCACTACATAGTGTACCAATTCAAATAAAAAGAGAATCATTAAAATCGGTTCATAATTAACTAAAATATCGATTAACATGCATGAAAAAAATATATACAACCGAACATAGTAACCTCCTCCTTTTTCGAAGTCGGTTAAAAAAGTCCTCTGTCAGCTTATCTGTTCGCGATAAAGTCAAAAACTACCATTTTCATGCTGTTTTCACCAGTAGATAGAATGATAATTCATGGGGAAGGTTTAGGTATAATTTGTCAAAGTTTTCATTTTATTATCCGGGCGGGACAACGTCTTCCGAGCCCGCTAGTTATCTGCCCGTAAAAGCCCCGTGAAAGTCGGTCCAATCAATTAGGAGATAGTAGGATATTGCGGACAAAGTCTTGAGAAACAAAATAAAATAGTTACTTCTTATAAGGTGAGTTATCTTCCAGTGAAAGTCCCGTGAAAATCAGTTCAAGCATTACGGATATTCCACTGCGGCCGAAGGCGAATAAAAAACCTAAATTACTTTTTATAAGGTCTGTTATCTACCAGTAAATACCCCGTGAAAATCGGTCCAACCATTTTGGAAATAGCCATGCGGACGAAACCGCGGACAAATAAAATAGAACATGTCAACCGCTATAATTTCGGCTATCTGGCAGTAAAAAGTAAAATTCCCGTAAATATAGGTCCAGCCGTTTTGGAGATTACCCGCAACAAACAAACAAACAGAGAAATATACTAATATAAAAATATAGACAAAGTATAAAGAAATTTTTTTTTGTTCATTTGTAGCCTTAGCCATTCATCAAAAAGTTGTTATTTTAATTGTACATACATAAACTTTATTTTTATAATACGTAATAGAGAACAAATAAAAAATTAGAAATAAAAGTAGTATAAACTTTTTCCATAGGAAAACAAAATAAACTTCGAAAATGTTTGCGATAGAAACTTACCACGTTACCATGGCAACGTATATAATACTAACGCTAACGAAATCTTTATTTGAACAATTTTGTTTTATGATTATGAAGACTAAGAAAATAATAATGATGGATAAAATAATGTACGACATATTATATAGAAGATTTGGCGCTTATGCCTTTATTGTAACTTAGACATGGAATAAAATTGATTAAAGGATATATAAGAAATACCTATATTGACAACTTCAGAATTGGCAGTATGGATTAATTCCTTCGCCTGTCCTATTGAACGAATATTATTACTACTACTAACGAAATCTCTCAAAAGGAAAAAAGTGCCCGATTTTGAAACGTTCTTCATTGGTGCTCTGCTTCTATTGGTCTTAGCGTGATGATATATAGCCTGTAGCCTTCCTCGATAAATGAGTTATTTAAAACCGAAGGATTTTCTCAAATCGGACTGGTAGTTCCTGAGATTATTAATTACTTTTTTAAGGTCTGTTATCTACCAGTAAATACCCCGTGAAAATCGGCCCAAAGTAATGCGGACGAAGCCGCGGACAAATAAAGTAGAATATGTCAACCGCTATAATTTCGGTTATCTGGCAGTAAAAAGTAAAATTCCCGTTAAAATAGGTCCAGTCGTTTTGGAGATTACCCAGGACAAACAAACAAACAGACAAAATATAATAATATAAAAATATAGACAAAGTATAAAAAAAGTTTTTTTTGGTCATTTGTAGCCATATCCATTCATCAAAAAGTTGTTATTTTAATTGTACATACACAAACTTTATTTTTATAATACGTAATATAGAGCAAATAAAAAATTGGAAATAAAAGTAGTATAAAATTTTGAATACGAAAACAAAATAAACTTTGAAAATGTTAGCGTTGATACTTACCACATAAATTCAGAATTGGCAGTATGGATTAATTCCTTCGCCTATGAACTATTTGAATAGGAAAAAAAAACTTTGAAAATGTTAGCTTTGATACTTACTACATAACTTCAGAATTGGCAGTATGGATTAATTCCTTCGCCTATGAACTATTTGAATAGGAAAAAAAAACTTTGAAAATGTTAGCTTTGATACTTACTACATAACTTCAGAATTGGCAGTATGGATTAATTCCTTCGCCTGTCCTATTGGACGAATATTATTACTACTACTTACTACGTTACCATGGCAACGTATATAATAATAACGTAATCGCTCAAAAGCAAAAAAAGTGCCCGATTTTGAAACATTCTTCATTGGTGCTCTGCTTCTATTGATCTTAGCGTGATGATATATAGCCTATAGCCTTCCTCGATAAATGAACTATCTAAAACCGAAAGACTTTCTCAAATCAGACTGGTAGTTCCTGAGATCATAGCGTTCAACCAAACAAACAAACAAACAAACAAACTCTTCAGCTTTATATATTAGTATAGACTATAGATAAAATATACATATAATAGAACAAACAAACTCTTCAGATTTATATATTAGTATAGACTATAGATAAAATATACATATAATAGTACGGAAAAACCAAAAAAAACAAAGAATTGTAATGTGATGTCGAAACAAAACATATTTTTGTGCGCTTAAATCGCAAACGCTGGCTAAACCTTACGATATATAGCAAATTAATGTAGTACGGAGTTGTATATCTTAAAAAGATTAATAAATAACTCCACGGTGGTATATATTTATCTCTAAAGAATAACAATGTTTATCTTTTTACAAAAATATTTATGTGTTATTTACTATTATACAATACATTATTATTCCTTATCCAATTAAATACATTGCATACGTTGTACATATGTAATTAAAACTGCCCTTAACAATATTTCATTAAAATCGATAACTACATTGCACCCATGAGAAGCTGGGGCGCGGCGTTATTATATTTTTAGATGCCAGAAATTGATTTATATAAAAAAAATAACACAGTTACATATTTATTTATTTATTTATACATTATGCCTTAAATACGCAATGGCGGACTTAATGCCGAAGGCATTCTCTACCAGTCAACCGTTAGGTGATGCAGAGATAAATGTTGGTAGGTTTAAAAGGAGAAGTTTTTATAAAATGATGTCTAACCTATTTAATATAACAATATATAAATAAAATATCAACACCGATATACTACATATATACAATACATACATATAATAACATAATACATAAATAAAAGTATAATAAGTCAACATCAAGTACTAAATACAGCATTAACCAGATAATTCTGCTAACTGAGACTGGTAAAGCCGACATACCCTGACTTTAAAACTGAAACGGTTAGATGACATCCTGATTTCATAAGGAAGCGCATTCCATAGGAGAATAGATTGGATAAAGAAAGAGGAATGTACAAGACCGGAAGTATGGACAGGACAGCAAAGAATAAGATTATTAGAAGAGCGAAGGTTAAGGTTATGATTAGAGCATAAAAACTGAAAATGTGGAGTTAAGTAAGAGGGAGTGTTGGGAGAAAATAGAAGAGAATACAGAGTTGTCAGAGCCCGCAAACTTCGACGCTGGCGTATGGGCAACCAATTAAGCTCTGAACGATGGCTCGATACATGGTCATACTTACGAAGATTAAAAATAAATCGAATGCAATTGTTGAGTAATCTGTCAAGTTTGTTAAGAAGGTCAGCGTTCAGTTCGTATAAGCACACATCCCCATAGTAAATTATGGGAAATATTATAGATTGCACTAGCATGGTTTTCGTTTTAACTGGGAAAAAATTTTTCAGGCGATAAAAGGACTTTAGAGTACCGATCACTTTCTGACTAACCTTGGAAATATGAGTTCTCCAATCCAATGTGGCATCAATGTGTAAACCAAGGTCCTTTACGTCCGTACTAAACGGTATGACAAGACCACTGAATATAATCTGAGGCAGCGAGCTGAAGTCTATTCTGGTAATCATACGAGAGCTCCCTATTACAATTGCTTGACATTTGGAAGGATTAACTGATAAGCCGAACCTCTCGGACCAATCCTTTAAGGCATTTAGATCCCGGTTAATAGAATAGATTGCAGCTGATAGCGAATCTACTGCGGCCTGTGTGTATAATTGCAGGTCATCAGCATACAAATGATAGGTACATCGCATTTTATGAGTTAAGAGGTTAATAAAGAGGGGAAAAAGAAGAGGTGAAAGTATACCACCCTGAGGGACATATCTTTACAGGAAAACTCACATCAACATTTTAATAACTCAAGTAACACAATAAACCATAAAAACACACAGAGATAGAAATAACAGTGTAAATTGGAAAGATCTGACGCAATACAACAAAAGTCACGCAATACAACCTTCCAGAGAAACGACCGAGCGAGAATATCCCCTATGATTTTTTTTTCTCGAACTGACTACGCTTTTGACCTAACAAGGTCTTAACAGCTTCACCGGACTACGCCCCCAATGACTCGACCGACTCCCTTTTTATAACATTTCACTAATGTACGATCAGCCGAGATTAGCCGATAAGTTCGACCAACGGCGTCGAGATCAGCCTATAAGTTCGACCAATGGCGTGTTAGGTCAATAGTACGGATTATTCTGATACAGTCGTCTGCTAACAATATTTATAAAGTTTAGTCAACGTCACCAATGTAAACGTACGAGAAATATTTATATTTTTTTATAAATTCACTACAATAATTCAATTTTACTAGCTGACCATGCACATTTCATTAGGCGGTTATAGGCACTATCAAGCTACAACTTTTTTCTAGAACTCAATCACATACCTCTCATCGTTAAGGCAGCGTTCGTAAGAAACGTTTTCGTTCGACCATTTTTCCTCCGACTCCCCAGATATTACTCCCTACAACCTCACAAACTTTACCTTTTTATAATAATAATAATATAATTAATTAATACCTTCTGCCCACGACTTCGCACGCGTGGAATAGTTATTTTGGGCGAACACGCAGCGGAAGCTCTCAAAAAGAAAAAAAAAACGTTTTTAAAATATTCTTCATTGTTGCTCCGCTCCTATTGATCTTAGCGTGATGATATATAGCCTATATTCTTCCTCGATAAGTGAGTTATATAACACTGAAAGAATTTTTGCAAACCTGGCCTGTAATTCCTTAGATTACCCCCTACAACGTCACAAACTCACATAAAAGGTAACTCTTTTTCTCCGGCTCCCCAGATATCCCCCTACAACCTAACAAACTTTACCTCTTTATAATATTAGTATAAATTATAGATAATATATAATTAGTTAATAGCTTCCGCCCGCGACTTCGCACGCACGCGAAAATAGGTATTTGATACATTAAAAGTTTTAATACAAAGAAATACAAAAAAACAAAATGTTGACTATAACTAACTTCAGGGTGTCGGTTTTTCGTGACGGTGTACGCGCGCTTCGTAAAAATTTAATTTACTCTCATCACTATTCCCTAACGCGCCAAAAGAAGTATAACTTCAATAAAAAATCTGTACATATTTTTCGATAGGAATATGGTAGAAATGAAGCTCCAGGGGATCTATCGGAACCAGCTAAATTTTGAAAGTGGTCTATGAAAAAATACGTCTGGGAACCGTTGACTTAAATCATTCACAGATTTTTCGGAATTTAGATTGGTAACACTATCGGCTGACGGTGAAGGAAATATCAAACAACTCGAACCTGATATGTTATTGTAGTATTACTGTATGTGGGAAATATGGAAATATTGATTTCTCAGAGTTTGAAACGCCAATACGTCGTGGGTTGACGTGGTGATTACGCCCACCCATACCTTCCTTCGGGAAGTGCCTATGGCCCTGCAGTGGGTCTCTTACAGGCGCATGATAACGACAGATAGATAAAAGAAAACAATTGAGGCGATAGAAAAACAACTGGCAACCCTAGTATCTATATCATATCAATTTAAAATAGCAATGATAAACCTTTGACCACAGACGTAATAAAAACTACCAATCTTAATATAAACAAGATAAAACGAAAACAACACGTAATATCGTATTTATATCTTAAAAAACACAAACCGAATCTTTATCGATCTTTTTATTGCTTTCCGATTCTTTTGATGTGAAAATATTTTTATCTGTGCACCGCCGGCGTACCTATTCTTCGCGCCTAGATTAGATATTAACGATCTGTCAAACGATGTTTTATGTACGTTCGGAAACCTCAAACATATCTTTCTAGATGTTTTATTTGGCGTCTAGCTCGTTAAAGTCTGTTTAAATGCGTTCAAAAACAATCTTTTCAACTCTATTGACGTTTTAATGGATTGTAGTGTATAGACGATTGTTATTGATCGATTTTATATGAGTTGCTAGGTGTTGGCTTATTGATTTCTGAACGAGATATGAATTTTAACGTCACAAAAACTACAAGGAACTTTTGGGAGTTATTGACTGGATTTTGGAATGTTCTATAGTGGAGTTGGGCTCTTTATTTAGTAATATTTATGTAATATGGTTTGGTTGGGTGGTGGGAAATATTACCACGGAGCATGGATTCTGACTTACGACAAAAACATACTGAAAAGTCCTAGCAAGACGGCCACCATCTTGTTCGTGCATTGAAATTATAGCAAGAAACTTGTCAACTTACAAGAAAGAAATCATAGAGTAGTCGACAATGGCAGTAATAAAATACTAGAATATTGAATGCTAAATGAAAAGGAAGGTGTTTTTGGCGGGATCTAGAACCGTCGTGTTGTAGTGGATTATATATTTGCTCATATTCTTATGTTACTTGGCTCTATATTTTGTAATATTGGTGGCATTCACGTAATATAGTTCGGTTATTGGCGGGATTTTGGAATGTTTTATAATGGATTTTATATTTGTTTCATAATCTTGTGTTGTGCTCTTTAATTTGTAATATTTACGTAATATAGTATTGTTATTTTGCACAGGTAAAGTTGGTGCGAAAAAAAATAGACTTCAAGGAAGGTGTTTTTGGCGGGATCTAGAAATGTCTTGTAGTGGATTATATTTTTTTTCATATTTTTATGTTACTTGCCTCTATATTTTGTAATATTGGTGGCATTCATGTATAGTTCGGTTATTGTACAAAAGTGTATCGGAAATAATACCACAGAGCATGGATTCTGATTTGTCATAAAAACTTCCTACAAAGTTCTAACGAGACGGCCACCATATTGTTAGAACATTGAAACGGTCGCAATAAACTTGAAATATCATTATCTACTCGACAATGTCAGTAATAATCAACTAGAAGATTGGTTGAAAAAAAAACAAGATCTATTTTATCATGCAGTGGCTTTTATTATATAGCGGGCCCGATGGACGTTGTCCCACCCTGATAGATAGATATACGCCCTGAAACTTATCCAACCTTACAAACCTTATCCACTGGTGAAACCCGTATGAAGATCCGTTTTTGAGTTTATCGCGAACAGACAGACAAACTGACGCGACTGGGGACTTTGTTTTATACTATGTAATAAATGATTATTGCATTGTTTAATATAATACTGAGTAATACTCGAGACATCTTGCGTAATATACTTGTTATATATTGTGAGTGAAGTGGATGAAAAATAAGAGACATGGAGTATTATAAATTCTGAGAGGTCACAATAAGTTAATGGTGGTAGAGCCACGCTGCAACTATTACTGGTTTCAGCATGAATGGGTCGGCTCGTCCGGGGTACTACCACCCAACACACAGAAAACCGACGTGAATTAACAGTGCTTGCATTGTTGCGTTTCGTTCGGTCAGTGAGAGCACCGGAGGCCTACCTCCCCTAACCCTTCCCCCAAAGGGTGGCAACGCACTTGCGATTCCTCTGGTGTTGTTAGTGTCCATGGACGGCGGTGATCACTTAACATCAGGTGACCCACCTGTTCGTTTGCCACCTATGACATTAAAAAAAACTCTAGAAAGTTCTAACAAGAGGTCCGCCATCTTGTTGCGATGGGGATACGGATGTGAGGGACGTAGGAACAACCCATACTGAAAAGAGTACTGTAATACTGTAAGTGGTGATGCGATTGGGTTCTAGGTTTATTTAAGATTAGATGTGACCGCGGCTCCGTCCGCGTAGAACCTAATCTAAAAAAACAATGATTAAGGAAATCATCTGAATGTATTAAGTCCATTTACTTATCCACTTTCCTCTCGTACTTAAGTCGCGTCCTCATTAAAATTACAATAACTTTTGATAGAGTGATCCGATTTTAATGAAACAAAGACTAAGTTACTCCCGAGGATTTGCTTTGTGATTTTCATGACTGAGAGTTTATTATGAACGCAGTAATTTAGCAGTGATGCGTGTTTATACAAACATACAGACATTTCTAAAAATGATTGAAATGTAGTCTATTACTTATTCGTAGACACTTGGAACAATTTTTTTTCTCGAAAATCCTTAAAGTACAGACACGTTAGACTTCCATTCTTATTATATTTATTTACATATTATGCGTTAAATACGCAATGGCGGACTTAATGCCGAAGGCATTCTCCACCAGTCAACCATTAGGTGATGCAGAGATAAGTGTTGGTAGGTGTAAAAGGTGAGGTTTTTATAAAATTATGTTTAACCTATTTACTATCACAATATATAAATAAAATATCACCATCGATATACTACATATATAATACATACATATAACAATATCATACATAAATATCAATACAATAAATAAAAGTATAATAAGTCAACATATATTATATATATATATATATAATATGTATAGAAGAATATTTTACTGTATAAAATTCTACAAGGGTTTACTCGCTGATTCAAACTAATAAATAAAGATAGATGTTTGATTTATCTGACACCTGTAACCATTCAGGCTGATATAAGTGCAAGGTTAATCTCGCATGGAACGGGTTTCATTGCTTACATATATAAAATGTGTATTTCGGACAAAATCAAAACAGATTTAGACGGTTTATTGACGCACTTGAGACACCGAGCGTGTTAACCGACGCTCATTCTATGTACTATAAATAAACGCGTCTTGCTGTCTACGTTTCGGATCTCCAGTCCACTGGAGTCGGCGTTAGCGCGTTGACAAAAATCACCGCCATCTTTGCAAACGTCAAATTGATTTGACAAGACGTGTTTTTAATTACACCTGTGACAAAGGCAAAGGTCATAAATTATTTTATGGTTATAAAAATAATAATAAATCATGGCATCGATAACATTAATTGCACTGAGACTGTCAGTAGTGATTCTAATAATATATTCATGTGTCGTTGGTGAAGCGAAGACAACTGGTAATAAAACAAACGAAAATAATTCGGCCGAAGTTAAAACAACAAAAAAGGTACATGGTACAAAAAACCAGTTCAAATTAACAGCCTACTAATTAATTTATGTTTGTTTATTATTATTTTTTATTTAACATTTAAAACCTAGTTTAATTTTATAATAAAATTTTATTCACTAAAATTTACTTCAAATTAAAATTAACCTTGTTTTCATTTGTATAAAAAATATTCAGTATCCAATTACAGAACTCAAATAATACTTTTTTTTTTTAAGTTGGCGATAATACCCCATTTCCTCATGTAAAAGACAGTGAAAGGGTATTTTATATTTACACTTTTTAGTTCGTATACAATTTAAGAAAAAAACAGGATGTGTCGTAAAGACACACGATGGAAATGAAAATTTCGTATTACAGAGAAATATTTTAATTGAAAAAATACAACAAAAAACCAACTTCACGCGGTGTTCCCAGACGGTCACCCCATCCAAGCATTACCGCAGCACAACGTTGCTTATTTAATTTGTAATTACAAATATTCAGGCCATTCATCGTGGACAAACAACATGACTCTGGATTTTTATGTATTTAGAATTAAGATGGAAAAGCATAATACATGATGTAGCCGAGGTCGTTCCTCGTATTTAATCGTACATTAATGTGAAAACTATATTCAAATTGGTTCAGTAGATTTCGGGGTACAAAATATTTGATTGAAATAGGCGTTACTTTGCCGAAATCCATAACTGGAATTGATTGGCCGCCACCACGTGTTACTTCAACAAAAAACATTTGATTTTATATGCACGATGTGTACCTGTAAAAGTTACATCTGTAACTAGTACCTAATTGAGAGAAAGAGAGAGCGAAATATTAGCAACTAAAAAAAGACAAAAAGATTTAAAAACGCCTTCCTTCGTTGGTTGTTGAGCCTGACGGCGCGGCGGTTGACACTGTTGTTGGTATATAACTGTTAAATGTAAAAAAAAGATGTGGTGTCGTGGGACACCAGGTAGGAACGAAGTTCCTTCGGCTAATGTAGAATCGACACAATTTGCAAAAAAAAATTAACTAAATTACCGATTAGCCGATATTATAATTATAATTCACCGATTAATTAAATTAATTCAACGATTAATTTCACCGAGAATTCGAAAGAAAGAAGGAGAAAGAGTAAGGTATTATACACTACTCGCTTGTGTATACGACAGTCGCGCCTGCGCACGTCTCATCACAGAGTACATTATATAAATAGAGGTCGCACTCGTTCTTCCCAATCAGCGCCTCTATAATATGACTTTCGAACTAACATTGTTGGTTATAAATGTACATTTATAGCTATGTATATATGCATACAGCGGTACTGCGTAAATCGTATACAAGTTTTTGATCATTTTTATTTGTAATGAATATATTCATCGTAAGGCATATCTAAATCCAAGTATGTATATGCAGGAGTCAATGTTTATAAGTAGATTCGGACATAGATAAAATTGTTTGTGGGAGACAAGAAAATTTAAGGGATCACACTCTCGTAACAAATACGTAAACAAAGAGAATGAAAACAAATAGTTGAAAGTTGTCAGTTTGAAATGTCAAAATTAATTGTCATCCACCATCTTTTGTTATCAAACTTGCCAAAAAAATTATATAACAGTGTCATCTAGTGAGTGGATTGATAACCAAAAATAGACGAGCCTTTTCCATACAAATCCGATTCTGAGAAGTGAAAATAGTGTGCGTCTCATTTAACGGTTTTATTCCACGGACTTTTTCTTACGGTTTTACTATCACATTTGTTTCAGTTCGGTCGCGCAGCAAAATCCCTATCTCCTCCAAGCCTGCCGTAAGGAACTTCGTTCCAAAATTGTACATTTACAATCTATACCTAAAATAAGAATGTAAATGTAACGTGTAACGTAATGTAACGTAAAATGTAATGTACTTATTCGATTTTAGAGAAAAACAATCGTTTCGGACGTCTATCAGGAATAATTACAATCATTTTTAGAAATGTCTGTCTGTCTGTCTGTTGTTCGTATAAACACGAATCACTTCTAAAGTACTGGGTTCACAATAAAACCTTAGCTACATATAATTTGAGGAGTAATAGGTTAGCATGGTATGGGCATGTCATGAGGAGAGATGAAAACCATGTAACTAGAAAAGTGTTGAGTATGTTTGTGGACGGATATACGAGTAGAGGAAGATCGAAAAAGGTATGGATGGACTGCGTGAAAAATGATATGTGCGTAAAAGGTGTGAATACTGAGATGACATTTGACAGGAGAGAGTGAAAAAAGAAGACTTGTGCCGACCCTACTTAGGTGGGATAAGGGTAATAATGATGATGATGAGAGCTTCCGCTGCGTGTTAGCGATAGCCCAAATTAACTATTCCACGCAGACGAAGTCGCGGACAGAGGCTATAAAATATGAATTAATTTTTATAAGAAGCTATAAAATATGTTATAAAAGAATTTCAATACAACAATACACAAACTGAATGAAGTCGCAATGTCCCCGAAAAAACTAGCTCCGTTTAAAAAAATAAAATAATTACATTTTATCGATACATCGACTTAGTTCGTTTCACTTCCGTTTATCAATCGTCGGAGACAAAGTTTTTCACTCGTTGAAATAAAAAAGAGAACAACTTTCGCCCATTTTCGTAATTTCGGTCGTATCGAATTGGCCGTTGAATTGGACGTATTCTTCCACTAAAATTTACTATATGAACCATTTTTGAAATGTAATATTGAAATTAATTTTTTCTTCGAAGTTCCTTACGGGAACGGCTTGGAGGAGATAGGGATTTTGCTGCGCGACCGAACTGAAAAAAATGTGATAGTAAAACCGTAAGAAAAAGTGCGTGGAATAAAACCGTTAAATGAGACGTGCGCAGGCGCGACAGTCGTATACGTAAGCGAGTAGTGTATAATACCTTTCTCTTTCTTTCTTTCGAATTCTCGGTGAAATTAATCGTTGAATTAATTAAATTAATCGGTGAATTATAATTATAATATCGGTTAATCGGTAATTTAATTAATTTTTTTTTGCAATTGAGTCGATTCTACATTAGCCGAAGGAACTTCGTTCCTACCTGGTGTCCCACGACACCACATCTTTATTTAAATACAGAAGCGCAGTGTTTGTGTTTGTATCTCGCGTCTCTAGTTTTACTTTAAATTAACGCAAGGAAAAACCAATATATCAAGAAATTGGCCATAGCGTTGTAAAACATATCTTTTTTTATTAATGTGGGGAAATCCATTATGGATACCTACTCTCCCGGGGAAAGGGTGGTATTATCCGACTCGCACGGAATAAAACCCCATAGTGTACCGATAAACCGTATTTACTGGGGCGGCAAGGGATCGTACTTGCTACTTCAGCTTGTATAGCAACTGTCCACCTTGTGGAAGGCGACAACCAGGCTTCTGCCTATTAGGGAGACATACTGGCTCCAGCTACCTCCCAGCGTCAGCCGGACATATGCAATGAGGAGATGGGCATCGAAGTTATATATACACTAGCTGATACACGCGGCTCCGCACGCGCTTTTTAAAAATGTATTAAAGTAATGTTAAATTGTGAGTGGGTGTGTAAATTACAGAAACGCTTTTACAAAAACATTTGTAACTACGATACGAACGCCATCTACTGTAACATGTAACGTGTACATTAGATATATATGGATACTAATAGTATATCGAATGGGATGGGATTTATCATCAGCAATATTCCTGGAACTTTAACCTACTATATACCACTCTCAGAGCTCACTAACACTATATAAGAAAGTAATGAAAATTATAAGCTATACATTATCGAACAATATATCTTAAATATATTATTATATAGATATAATATGCCCGTATTGTCGATTTACTTAAGTTATCGTTCGTTCTTAAGGTATCGTTAGTCTTATACGTCGCTATAATCACTGAGTTATGTAGAAACAAACGCGGTAAATAAAACAATATGGCCGCCAAATTGACCAAAAAGATGATATAATTCATATTACATACAAATATATGACTTTCAATTATGTATATTCATTCTTGGAGTAGTCCAGTAAGGTACACATCTATCGCGGTTGTAACATATGTTTGATCAATTTCACACGAACGAAAGCCCAGGTAGCAGTTAATCACTACATAGTGTACCAATACAAATAAAAAAAGAATCATTAAAATCGATTCACAATTGACTAAAATATCGATTAAAATACATAAAAAAATACATACAACCGAACATAGTAACCTCCTCCTTTTTCGAAGTCGATTAAAAAAAAGTCCTCTGACAGCTTATCTGTTCGCGATAAAGTCAAAAACTACCATATTCATGCTGTTTTCACCAGTAGATAGAATGATAATTTATGGAGAAGGTTTAGGTATAATTTGTCAATTTTATTTTTCTGCGGTTTCGTCCGCATGGCTATTTCCAAAATGGTTGGACCTATTTTCACGGGGTATTTACTGGTAGATAACTGACCTCATAAAAAGTAATTTAGGTTTTTTATTCGCCTTCGGCCGCAGTGGAATATCCGTAATGCTTGAACTGATTTTCACGGGACTTTCACTGGCAGATAACTAACCTTATAAGAAGTAACTTAGACTATTTTATTTTGTTATTCAAGACTTCGTCCGCATAAAAGAGAGTCACTGTCATTCTGGCAGACTTATCAGCATGTTTAAAGTACTCTTTTACTACGAACACTGAATATATGTACATCGATTGATCCTGAAGCATGACACACCCAAACGTTTCTCAAGAAACATACATAATATTATCACGTATTGGACTCGATGGAAAACTGTAATTATCAATAATTAATTATCGGTTAAAATCTCATGCTTAAATAAGTCTACGTATAATCTTATGTTAAATAATTACTGAGAAGGGTAAAGGTAAGCAGAACTATCACATATGGAGGACATGTTGAAAATGTATCCAGCTCTAAGCGCTAAATAATAATTCCAAGATCCTTCAAAATGGCGCTAGTATAGACAAAGGTTATGGATAGTCCGAAATAATCTTGCAAATATAACCTAAAATAACTGTTGTAAGAAAACGTGGAGTGTGATAGAATGCGTTTAGTGACGTTTGAATGTTTACTTTTATAAAACTTGTTAAAATAATTGAATAATAATTAACCCTGTTGCGTCACCCTAATTGTAACCCAAAGTAACTATTCTAGCTAGGCAGAAGCTAGTATTAAAATAAGATCGTATGAAAATATTCTCACCAACTGACCTCTTCAATGTTAAATATCCACAGCATATAGGTAATTTTACTTTTACGACTGCCACCCGGCTAAGCGGCGACAAATAATCTTCCACGTTTATTTAGATATCATAAAAAAATTCACACACATTGCGCACCGTTCCGAAATTAATACCACATCGAGAGACCAAACTCATGTTTTTTCTTTTTAATTTATTATCTGTGACATATATTTAACACTTCCGTCATAGACGCTTTCTATGTTTTTTAGTCTGTGCAAGCTAATGACTAAGCGAATTAATCATGAAATTGGAGTTTTTAAGGGGTACTTGGAATGTCTTGTAGTGGACTTTATATTTAATTCATAATCTTGTGTTATTCGGTGCTGCTTTACGTAATGTAGATTGGTTATTGTACACATGTGAAGAGGATCGGAAATAATACCATGGATTCTGACTTGCGATAAAAACTCCCTAAAAAATTCTAACAAGGCCTTTGCTAGACTCTTTGGAAGGTGGTAGAGCCACGGTGAAGCTATTACTGGTTTCAGCATGAATGTGTCGGCTCGCCCGCGGTGCTACCACCCGACACACAGAAAACCCACGTGAAGTAACAGAGCTTGCATTGTTGCGTTTCGTTCGGTCAGAGAGAGAGCGTGGAACATAGGCTGGCAACGCACTGGCGACTCCCTTGGTGTTGCTAGCGTGTATGGACGGTGGTGATCACTTAACATTAGGTGACCCATCTTCTCGTCTGCCTCCTATAATATAGAGCATATTGCATCCCTTCATATGTCGTTTTACTTTAACCTTACCAATGAGATGATTTTAGGGATATATTTGAAAGTATAGATATATCTTATATATAAAATTCTCGTGTTACAATGTTAGTAACCGTACTCCTCTGAAACGGTTTGACCGATTTTTATGAAATTTTATATGCATATTCAGTGGGTCTGAGAATCAGCTACTATCTATATTTCATTCCCCTATGTGATAAGGGTTGTCCACCCCTAACATTATTTTTTTTATATTTTGGTCATTTTTTTTTAAATTTATTTTATTATAATGAGGCAATAAAAATACATAGAACCCTACATTTTCACCCTTCTAACACCAACCCCTAGTTTTTAATAGTCATTTTAGTGATTAATAATTTTTCATCCCACTCGAGAACTGATCAATTATTTTGAAAATTATTTCACTGTTAGAAAGGTATATTAGATTACGTTTTATTTAGGTAAATATATATTATATAGTAAATGGGGCGTGGAGGTGAGAGTCAAAGGAGCAACCCAATGGATATCGGGAAGACATTTCTTGCCAATATATATATATATATATAGTATAGTTTCGAGTCACAATTGGACCCGATAAGTTACGCTACAATCGGGTTTTAAGTTTTTTAAGATTTTTAGCGTTTGGAAATAAAATTGGAACCGGTAATAACCTATTTGTTGCAGATGAAGTTGCACGGGTCAGCTAGTATAGTATAGAAAATTCGATATTAAAAAAAAATATCAACAGCCCTAGTCAGAACCTGAGTCGGAGACGGCGGCGGCGGCGCTTTGTAACTCTCGACACGCTGTACTGAATATGGGATATGCAAGATTTTGCAAGTAACAGTCACTGAGCTTCTTAAAATATTATCTGTCTACATTGATAGGTGAAGTCATGCAAACATTTTATTTCTTTACTATCGAAAGCAGATAAATTTTCGTGGACCCCGCTAACCTAACCTAAACCCGTTTACGAATTGTGAACCCGCATTAGTTCGTCACGTCAACGTAGACCTCCGTCGAGACTCCCATGGACCTTGTAGATCCACCTTGGCCACTTTGGGAATTAATCTATACTAATATTATAAAGAGGTAAAGTTTGTGAGTTTGTGAAGTTGTAGGGGGTAATCTCAGGAAGTACTGGTTCCATTTGGAAAATTCTTTCAGTGTTATATAGCTCATTTATCGGGGAAGGTTATAGGCTATATATCATCACGCTAAGACCTATAGGAGCGGAGCAGCAATGAAGAATGTTGCAAAATCGGGGTATTTCCTCTTGAGAGCTTCCTCTGCGTGTTAACGTTAACCCAAAGTAGGTACGCGGACGATGTCGCGGGCAGAGACTAGTGATCTATATATGTCTATAATTAGCGGTCTCGGCGGACGTTGTCCCACTCTGATATTAATAAAAACTTTGAAGAATTATATACCTAAACCTTTCAGGAATCACTTTATCTACTGGTAAAAACTGCATGAAGATCCGTTGTGTGGTTTTCGAGTTTATCGCGAACAGACAGACAGATCTGGCAGAGGACTTTGTTTTATAATGTGTAGTGATATTTTATTTTATTTTATTTTATGTATTTAGCACACCAACATAAATATTACACATAGATAAAATTACATGTGGTAAATCTATATTATAATAAAACTGTAGCAGGGTCAAATCTGTACATTAAATATTTTTTGAAAATTTTGATGGGGGTAGGCTTTGTTGTCGATATAGAAGCCAAAAATAACCTTTTTAAAATTTTTGTCTGTCTGTCTGTCTGTCTGTCTGTCTGTCTGTCTGTCTGTCTGTCTGTCCCTGTGAACGCGCATCACTCTGAAAGTACTGAACAGATTTTGACGAAACTTGGCACAGTGATAACTAATGTTACGAGATTACATTTAGGATATTTTTTTTCTCATAAAACGCAAAGGATTCTCCAGGATCTGCCTGTTTGTCTGTCCCTTTAAACACGTATCACTCTGAAAGTACTGAACCAATTTAGCCAAGATCCGTTCCCTCGGCGTGGAGCCCTTGAGTACTCTGTTTGCGCGATACAGTGAAACCAAATCTTACATCACTGCGACAACATTACCCATGTCACCTCCATACACGTGCACGCATACACGCTTACATGCAAGAGGAAGAGTTTTATTTTATTTCCCTTATCAAACTGAAAGAGTTTAGAAAATTATCCGATACGAAATATATATAAGAGTTGTAATGTTGTAATGAGTGTATGCTTCGTTTTTCAACAACTCATATGATGAATAGTTAGCTTAGCTTAGCCGATTGCATGTATCAGGCAACAGCCCAAGCCGAGGTGTGCCGTGCACCCTTGAGCTAGTAGTCGAATAAAATCGGCTGAGTGCCTTAAGCGCTCGCCTTAGTAGTCCGGTGAAGCTGTTAAGTCCTTGATTTTTTTTGGTGTTTTGATATTTTGATACCTGACTTCTTTAAAGGCTAACTAAAGCACTGGCTTATTTATTACTGTTTTTAGTTACCTCTGTTATGTTATATCACTACTGCTTAGACCTTACGAGAAAGCTTATCTATGTGTGGTCTAAGTAATACTCTGAAAAGTTCTGTATTTGTAAGCAAAAATCTTTTGTAATTAGTTGTGTATACAGTTCGTATTCTGTGGCAACTGTGCCATTTATTTATTAAAACCTGGTTATAACTGATATATCATCTACACATACCATTTTATCCAGATATTTAGACATACCTGGTATTGTTTTTAAGAAATATGTAATTATAGGGTATCCAACTGCAATTTTAACTTATGAAGCAAAATACTAACTAAAACGTTTTCTGTACAACTGGAGATAATTTTTTTTGTTTAAACGAGAACAATATTACAAAAATTAACTCGTTTAAAAATAAAAAAAAGTGATCCTCTCCCTTTTTCATCTTGGAGCGAAGTTAAATTGAGTTTTTTTCTGACAGTCGTCTGAATTAACGCTCAGTGGGTTTAGGACCGATGGCGGTGTGCCTTTGAGATAATTATGAATATTCATAAACTAATTAGTCGTTCGAGCATGGAATTGTTTTTCATTATACACAGTACAACGACGCGACGCGAGGACATCACAAAGGACGATAAAAATTATAATTAAACAAATCTTACTGGAACAAAAAAGTAATGTTAAAAGTAAAGAGAAGAAACTGTCATTTTGAATTTTTAACAAAACGCGTCCATCACATATTTATTATTCTTTTATTTTTACTTTTTTTTTCGTAATCTTTATTAATTTTATCATGTGTCTAGGAATAGTTTTTGATCAATATTATACATGTATAATCTTTTTTATGTTATTTACTTTATTTTTTTATTTATAAGAATTTGACTAAAATCGTATTTATTGTTAAATAATGATGTAGTCTATGATGGTAAATATGCTGAGTCTAGGTGTTCTGGGTCTCAAATGTAACTGCTGGAAAACACCTATAAGTGCTGGCGCCAGGTTTTCAATATAAAAGTGATCTAAAGCTTCGGCTCACGGCAGGTTTCGAAACTATGTCTATTGATACGATGACACAACAACCTACTACAAAACCATAATCGCTTGAAGTATTTTATATAAGGGAAATTTCTATGTGTATAATATACACTCGATATCCAATGTTCAATATCGATCGATATGACGTCCATGATTAGGCATTTATCTCGATACATATAACTGTTTTGCCAGTGATATGTTATTCCCTGTTATAATTCTAATTCTATTCATATTCATTTAAAATCGATAGATAATGCAATTACTAAATTTCTATTTTTAATTCGACTTGTGGGAATACCATAAAGTCATAACAAGTACCGACCGAGAAGCGCTTTGTCTTTACCGTTTTCTAAATTATTGTTTGTACAATGTACAATTACCGTTCAAGACAAAACCAGGCTCTATTGTGGCGGCCTTTTCTGTACAAATTTGTATTTGAAACTGTTAATCATAAAATCATTAAAAACTCTGGTTCTCACCCGTCGACTATGAGACGCCGTTGTGAAATTTTATGTACCGTTCGTAACTGTCTATATTAAATTATGCGATCTTCCATATTTACCGTTATGTATGATCGTATAATTCTCCTCATGTTGCCCATAATTCAATAACATATAATGTGTGTAAATCTATCACATTCTCTCTACTAATGTTTCCATACTACCACGCTATATATTCCATACAATATAATTTTATACAATATCTATCATGTAATTCCCTACTTAACGTGAACGTAATCTAAAAGTTACCCTATACTAACACACAATTCTGTACAATCTATAATTCAGTAACTCTATGCATAACTCGCAATTTTTTATATTAGTGTACACGATTCTATGTATATCTATAATTTACTAAATCTACACACATAATCCTTTATATCCATAATTTGATAATTGAATACGCACATGATTCTATATATTTATAATTTATTCCATATAACCATATGAATCAGCTATTCATTCTATAATTCCTTCCTAACATATCTCCAATTAACACATCTACAATTACATATTTTGTATAATTTTATTTTTTATTTTATTTTATGTATTTAGCACACCAACATAAATATTACACGTAGATAAAATTACATGTGGTAAATTACAAAATAAAATTACAGTGTAATAATTACAAACACAGGCATGCATGATATTAATAGATGACAAAATAAACTAATTCTAATTAGTAACTATATAGACAGAATAACAGATTTTTTTTTTATAAGTTCACAATTAAGTTATGTTTTTAATCAAGTGCCGCTTGAATGATCCGAATGCATCACAAAATATGTCGATGTTGTTATTTGTTCGAGATACGTCATTATACAATCTAGCCATACGTATTAATGGACTGTTATATACGGTTGTTAATGGTCGCAGTTGGAATGGCAAAGATATGTGGATTACGCAATGTTTGGCAATTAGGTCTGAGGTAGAAGTGGTTGATAAGAAATGCATCCATGGAACCGTTTATAATTTTGTGTAGGATTAATAAGTCAGATACATTTCGTCTCATTTTTAAGCTAGCGATGTTAAAATATTTTAGTCTATCATTGTACTCAGGAATAGACATACGAATGCCATTTCTTATACTCAAATGTCTAACAAAACGAGCCTGAACGGCTTCGATGAGTTCTGTGTGAGTGGAATAGTGAGGGGACCATATCGTAGAACCATATTCGAGAATGCTTCGGACTAAGGTGTTATAAAGCACAATAATACTCCAGTTATTGCAAAATGGTCGTGATACACGTATAATAAATCCTAGTGCCCTGTTAGCTCTCGATACAATATTATATATATGTTGCCGGAAAGACAAAGCGGAGTCAAAAGTTATTCCTAAGTCCCGAATAACGGATACTCTTTCTAGACTAGTGCCCCCAAGTTGATAACTGAAATCCAAATATTTTAATTTGTTTGTAAATGTTATGTATTGACATTTCTTTACATTAAGAGACATTTTATTCTTGATACACCATGATTCAAGTGTGCTAAGATCAGCCTGTAGTTTAACACAGTCACTTAATTTTGTTATCTGATTATATATTTTAATATCATCTGCATATGCTTGGGTGTATTTATATACCGTACCAAAAGAAGTGTGCTAAGATCAGCCTGTAGTTTAACACAGTCACTTAATTTTGTTATCTGATTATATATTTTAATATCATCTGCATATGCTTGGGTGTATTTATATACCGTACCAAAAGAAGTGTAGAAATCTCTGGAATAATGCCACAGTTTGATTTAACACGCGTTGCAGAAGTACTTGTTTTCAAAATTCTTTTTTTTTAATTTCGCAAAATTCGCAGTGATAAGATTTCAATGTGTTTTTTTTTATATCATAGATGGCAAACGAACAGGTGGGTCACCTGATGTTAAGTGATCACCACCGTCCATGGACACTAACAACACCAGAGGAGTCGCAAGTGCGTTGCCACCCTTTGGGGGAAGGGTTAGGGAAGGGAATGGGAGAGGAGAGGGGAGGGGAGGTGGGCCTCCGGCGCTCTCACTGACCGAACGAAACGCAACAATGCAAACACTGTTACTTCACGTCGGTTTTCTATGAGAGGGTGGTACTACCCCGGACGAGCCGACCCATTCATGCTAAAACCAGTAATAGTTTCAGCGTGGCTCTACCACCAGTAAAAATGTGTGTATTTTTCCCACATTTCGATGACTTATCTATTGATAATTTACAACGATAAGTTTGTTGGGATATATGAAGATAATTCTAGAAATCGAAGTTGTGTCTGCGTTGAAAGAAATGTATTTGTACTGACAAAGGAAAGAAAAACAATATACTTGGACGTGAACTTGAACTTGTATAACTTAGAAAAAGAAGGGTAACAAACGATATCGGAAATGTCGTCACGATTAGTCATTATGTGTGCGTTTTTTTCCCACGCTTCGATGACTCATCTATTGTTCATTTATAAGGACAAGTTTCTCGGGATATCTGAAGAGAATACTAGAATGATCTAGAGATATATATAATGTTCTGATGACCTGTATTTTTTATATATTCTTCCATAACTTTCCCAAACCACATAGTTGATATTCACCAGATGGGGTAATAAATGTTTGCTTATAATCATTATAGCGTTATAATAACACATTACGAGCATAACTCATTGACTAATCCTCCAGTATACTCTAAGACGAGACGTTATGTTTATAATTTTATATATATATATATCGTTCAGTGGGTCGTAAATTATAGCGAAGTGTGAACCCACGCAGTGTTTAAAAGAAAATATACTGAACCCGCTTATACATCGCTCTGTGTAGTTATTATTGTTATTATTTCAGTTATTTATTATTTTAATGTAGACTAGTAAGACCCGGCTTTATACTAGCGTAATATATAGTGTACTCTGTCTAAAAAAAATGTCATAGGACGCTTGGCAGATGTGAAACACCAAAATTGTTCGAATCGAAGGAATCTCAAATTCACGAATTCTCAAATTACATTATAGGTATGCGAGCTCAGTGCGACAAGAGAGATTGCGCAGTCACATGTGCATGGCATTGCGTCGTCACGTTTTACACACACACCACGGCACTTATCGCCACGGTATCGCTACGCCAACCATCAGGTTTACCTCCGCCTATAGATGTTTCACATCAAAAAGTCGCTATACTCTAGTGTGCTAGTTCCCAAAGCGGTCCAGGTCGACCCCCAGGGGTCCACGGGAGACTAGTCTGGGGTCTAAGTTAGCGTTACAAAAAATGGGGGTTCATAAACCGTAGGCGGGTGTCCACGAAAATGTATCTGCTTTCGATAGTGAATAACTAAAATGTTTTTTTTTTATAGTAGCACGGTAAAATGACTGCACTGTGCCTGATGGTAAGCACAGTACAATCCAAAAACAACGGCGACCACCGAGTGACACACTATCCATCGCCGGTCGCCGCATCATGCCGGCCTACGAAAAGCTGGATATGCACAGGCTGATCCCGAAACGCGACCCGCAGAAGCGAATCACTATGACGGGCTTTTTCGCCATATACATGATGGTTGCGACCCAGTCAGGCTGTAAAACCCTACCATCCCGCTTTCGCCATTGCCTCGTTCGTTATTCAGCAGGGTGCACCACGTGCAGGTGAGGTTGGCTTGGATGTCTCAAGTCTTAGATGTTATTTGACACCTCTTACACCCTAAAATGTTGGCTTGACTTATCAATGTAGGCAGATAATATTTTAAGAAGCTTGGTGACTGTTACTTGTAAAAACTTGCACATTCCATATTCGATACGACGTGCCGAGACTTACAAAAGCGTGATGTGTTTGCTTGCAATCTTGCATGAACTTGGCTGACATTAACTGATATGCCTTACATGAACGCAAATGTCCATAGTAGGTGGTAGAGCCACGCTGAAGCTATTACAGGTTTCAGCATGAATGGGTCGGCTCGTCCTAGGTACTACCACCCGACATACAGAAACACCGACGTTAAGTAACAGTGCTTGCATTGTTGCGTTTCGTTCGGTCAGTGAGACCGCCGCAGGCCCACCTGCCCTCCCCTTGCACTTTCCCTTCCCTTCCTCCCCAAAAACAGGCTGGCAACTCCCCTGGTGTTGCAAGTGTCTATGGACGGTGGCGATCACTTACATCAGGTGATCCACCTGTTCGTTTGCCTCATATGATATTAAAAAAAATAGATATAATCTTCATATTTTTTGTCGAGCTTTGGGATAATGGTAGATATATAGCTGTAGGGAGTCCACAGGAACCAGCTAAATTTTGAACGTGGTTTATGAGAAAAAAAATTGTCAACCTCTGCTCTACAGGTTTGACCGGTGGAATGCGAATCTGATATCAACAGGTTTAAACGCCGGTTTAAATGTACCAACAATTATTTCGGTATTCGCGTACATTTACTGATCTAAAAAAACGTGCGTGCGTACAAAGTACACATGTCAGAAGTGAAACTTCTTTAGCGAACTAATTTATAATTCTTGTTCATATTTAAACAAATTTAAAACTTTAGAAAAGAAAAATAGAAAAAAAAATAGATGAAAAGTCTGCGTTTACTGCAAATGACGTCACTTCCGTTGCATACCTGCGTGACGTTACATCTGTAAAAATTTTACCCTCATGCGCCTAAAGAAGTTTCACTTCAAAAGTCAAATGAGTTCACTCGCACTAGAAATAAAACTTAGCATTCTAATTATTTTAAGAGTATGAGATGAATACACTAGGGAGGTGGTTAACTTTCGTTTTCGGGCATTATTCGGTAATATTTCAATATTATTCGCGACAACTTACAGTGGTTGTATTAATTATTAGTGTATATTAATCGTGCGTGGTATTATAGTGTTTTGCCTCAAATAGTGCATAGATTCATAGTATATTTTGATAGTTAGAATAGTATAATTGTATTATTTCTAACGTTATTATTATCATTTTTAGATATAGTTTAAAGTATTATAAGATGTTAGCTGTAAGAATAATTGTAAAATATTTGATGAAATAAAGAGAGAGCGAAGGAAACGTGTCGTGCCCCCGTCCCGCCCTGTATAGTAGGTTTAGCCGAGCCCTGACGCTGTGCGCGTGGCTATTAAGTGCTCTGATTGGTGGAGCATCGCCAGCGACGGGCGAGCGACCCCGGTGCCTTATAGGCAAGGCCCGGAGCGGACATTCACAGAGTACGTTAATAAAGTACGTTAATAAATAGAGTTCGCACTCGTTCTTTCCAATCAGCGCCTCTATAATATGAGTTTCGAACTAACATTGTTGGTTATAAATGTACATTTATAGCTATGTATGTACGCATACAGCGGTACTGCGTAAATCGTATATAAGTTTTTGATCATTTTTATTTGTAATGAATATATTAATCGTAAGGCATATCTAAATCTAAGTATGTATATGCAGGAGTCAATGTTTATAAGTAGATCCGGACATAGATAAAATTGTTTGTGGGAGTCAAGAAAATTTAAGGGAGCACACTCTCGTAACAAATACGTAAACAAAGAGAATGAAAACAAATAGTTGAAAGTTGTCAGTTTGAAATGTTAAAATTAATTGTCGTCCACCATCTTTTGTTATCAAACTTGCCAAAAAAATTATATAACAGTGCCATCTAGACAGTGGATTGATAACCAAAAATAGACGAGCCTTTTCCATACAAATCCGATTCTGAGAAGTGAAAATAGTGTGCGGACATTCAGGCGCGGGCGGCATAGAGAGCAGTCCATAGTAATAGTAACCGCGTAATAGAGTAATCAAATAGTTATCGTTAGTAATCGAATAGGTAGTGAATAGCCTGTTTTGTACGAGTCGGCTTACGAGCACATCCTTCGCTGTTTTACTAGTAACAAATCTTTCAATGCGTATAAAAAAGCTCAACGCTCGTCAAATTCAAGTTCGGTTACGGTTAGCCATCGATATAGTTTGTGAGTCACTCGGAGGTGGCTCGCAAATTTTTTTTTTTTTTTATGTCATAGATGGCAAACGAACAGGTGGGTCACCTGCTGTTAAGTGATCACCACCGTCCATGGACACTAACAACACCAGAGGAGTCGCAAGTGCGTTGCCATCTTTTGTAGGGAAGGGTTAGGGGAGGGAAAGGGAGAGGAAAGAGGAGAGGGGAAGGGAGGTGGGTCTCCGGCGCTCTCACTGACCGAACGAAACGCAACAATGCAAGCACTGCCACTTCACGTCGGTTTTCTATGAGAGGGTGGTACTACCCCGGGCGAGCCGACCCATTCATGCTGAAACCAGTAATCGTTTCAGCGTGGCTCTACCACCATTTACGCTTATATAATATAAATATATACTAATAATTTTAATATATGTCGTAGTGCGAGCATTCAGCAGTCGTAATTAACACATAAATATGCGTCTTCTGATGTCCGAGTAAATAGGTAGAGCCTATAGAGAGCACATGGATGGCGTTGTCTTCCATTTGTATGTATTTTCACAACACGACTGAGACTATTAAATAAAACGACGGCTCCTTTCGATCCTTGTTCCTTTTAATAATTAATGATTTTACAATAATCCCGGAGACAACCCTCTCAGAGACAATAATTATCACTTAGCGACAATAAGAATAGATCTCACGATATCAAAAACAATAATGAATAACGAATCTTAAACAACCTCGTCCGAGCATTTATAAAGGGAGGGTTTGTTTCGCTAATCTCAGGAACTACTGGTCCGATATGAAAAATTCTTTCAGTGTTAGATAGCTCATTCATTGAGAGAAGCTATATATAATCACGCGAAGTCCAATAGAAGCGGAGTATCAATGAAGAATGTTTCAACATCGGGTATTTTTTTCCTTTTGAGAGCTTCCGCTCACTGTTACTCATCCCAAAGTAATTATTGGTATTTTAATTAGTGGTAGGGTTTTACAGCCTGACTAGGTCGCAACCACCATGTATATGGCGAAAAAGCCCGTCATAGTGATTCGCTTCTGCGAGTCGCGTTTCGGGATCAGCCTGTGCATATCCAGCTTTTCGCAGGCCGGCATGACAGCGGCGACCAGCGATGGATATGGATGGATATATGGATGGATGTCACTCGGTGGTCGCCATTGTTTTTGGATTGTACTGTGCTTACTTGTGCTTTTAAAAGGCCGGCAACGCACTTGTGACTCCCCTGGTGTTGCTAGTGTCTATGAACGGCGGTGATCACTTACCATCGGGTTACCCGTCTGTTCGTTTGCCTCCTATAATATATAAAAAAAACCACCAGGCACAGTGCAGACATTTTGCCGTGCTACAATAAAAAAAAAGTGTCTTGTTACAATTGCAATATTCTATTTATCAATTTGTGCACGATGTGTTTTTAAGTTCCATGAAGATCTAAAGGTTGCAAAAGCATAGTCAGTTCGAGAAAAAAATAAATTTGTGCACAATAACCGACGACTTGTGCATAATAACAACGGAGGAAGCGTTACGAAAGTGGGCGTGAAAACACAATGTATTGTACAAAAAAGATAGTATATTAATAGCCTTTTATTTTTGAATACACAAACATGTTCCCGCTAACTCAATGTACTTCGTATTCCCGTTCCGCGTACTTATATTTAATTTAATACCTATGTAAAACTAATTCTGTCAGTAGCTGTCCTATAAAATTGTTTTGCTCGCAAAATTATGCCACATGTGGCCCGCGGGTCGTACAAATACCGGCCGACAGTACAAGTAAACTTGTGCACCAGTGATTTGACATTTGCCGTGTCAACAATTGACCTCTTTTTGCTAAAACTGTATGTATTTTTTTTAAGTAACTTATCTTAAACGCTGGAGAGATGTGAACTACTATAAAGTTTTTGGCATGGTTTAAAAAATCGTAAATTCGCACCTGAAAAAGGGGTATAAGCAAAGGGATCCCATACTAATTTGTTAAATTGTGTAATTGTAAAATAGTGTTTGAGATATTAGCAGGTTTCTGTTCATCCAAACCTAAGAAGGTCTGTAACTATCCTCAAGGATGTTCTGGTCAATATTTTTAGAGTAAATATTCGAAGTTAAACGTCATTCTGGACGGCGTGGATTGGATTTTATAGAACGAAACTGTGTAAAGAAAAAGGGATAAATATAAACGTATATCAGGTGTCTGTTTAGACACTCGCAGTATTTTAGGATGTGACATTTCATGGTCACATTTAACATATACAATAATAATACCAAAACAAATACTAATAAATAACCAAGAAAATCAAAGGTAAAGTTTATTCTAAGACTTTCAAAAGTATAGCTACAAACGTGTAAATAAAATATTAAACCTAAGTGCAATGATCGGTGCCAAAAGCTACAATGGGCAACCCGGAGTTAACAGCTTTCGATAGTAAAACGGGAAATAAATCCTTTTGTTTTTCCTGACGTTCCCTTACAAATGGAAGTGAAATCACCCAGCGGTCATCGACACTGCTTTAACATAGACGCGTAGAGTATTGTGTATAATTTTTGTATTATTCTGGATAATCTGGTCAAATATTAAGCACCTATTTTTTTCATTGATTTAGAACGAGAATCGAGTGCAGAGGGTATTCCATAAATATTGCTACTGTCTAAACAGTCACCTGGTATATAAGTTTTAGGCTGTGAGAAAAAGAGATAGCGTGTTCTTATTGTACTCGTAATATATACAAAGAAAGGTAGAGAGAGAAAGGGCGAGAGAAAAGTGGAGATATATAGCACATTACTTTCTGATAGTCTTACATCCATTAGTGGAATGTGCAATGTGCAATGAAAGATGATTGTGTAACGTTGCCGACAACCTAAAACACTTCTTAGATCAAGATGGATGTACAAACTATAAAAGATAAGACTAAAATCCCGCCAAAAACTCCATTCTAAGTCTTAGATATAAACTTCACAGCAAACAGACAAGTACATGTAGATTACACTAAACTACGACAAGAAGATGCCCAACGGTGGGACTGCCTAACGTCACGATCAATATCACTTCAATATGAATCTATAAATAAAGATCATAAATATTTTTACAAGTGTATAAATCTGTTCTATCGATAGCCTCTGCTCTTGATGATTAGAATGGTGTTGCCAGGTTATTGAACAAATAATACTAGATATATTTAAGGAATAATTAATATTATTTACCAAAATTTACGTAAGATTTATTGAAATATGATGATGCCTCAATTGATAGCGTAGCAGCCTTGATGTATATAAACACCCAAAATGCTCACTATAACTAGAAAGAAAGAAAGAAAGAAAGAAAGAAATATTTTATTCATAAAGCACAACATAAAATACAAGTATACAAGAATGGACAAAAAATATGCATATCTGTGCATTATGAAATGGTATCCAGCTCAGCATATGCTAGCGTTATGAGAAACACTAAGCGCTGAGTTTCAGCTGAAACCCAATGCAAGTCACGGTGCGTAAAAAACTAATTAAAATTATAAAATATAATATATATAGGGAGAGTAAGTAATGTACAAAAAATAATACGGTACATAAAGAGGTAATAATATATATAGGGGAAATTAATGAAATAAAAAAGTAGGATACATAAAACAACATACAATAGATGCAATTGCACGTGTGTCTAAAATATATATGCAACTCAAATTGGATGCAAAACCTTTAGTTTACAAACATTGCGATAATAATAAAAACTTTTTATAATTAATTTTAAATGTAAGTAATGCGTTAAGAATGCGCATTGGAGGGGGTAGGTCGTTCCAGCATTTGGTAGCAGCAAACTTAAAACTGCCTCGAAATGTGGTGGTAACATGGCGATGAGTACATAACATATACTTAGAAGCTCGAGTTCTGTAACTATTCAGATCTCTTGCCCAAACTAGTTTCTCATAAAGATATTCAGGCTTCCCGGTTTTTATCACACCGAATAATAGTGTGGCTAGGTGTAACTGCCTCCTATTTTCCATTTTTAGGAGTTGTCCTTGGTTTAGAAAAGGCGTAATATGAGTTCGTGGTGGAATATGAAAACAGAAACGCGCGCAGGCATTCTGTACCCTTTGTATAAGCCGTTTTGTTTTATTAAGAAGACAGGAGTCATACACAACATCAGCATAATTTAATTTAGACAGGATGAGCGACTCACATAACATAACTCTAACTTCTGTACTAATGTACGGACGAATATTATATAGAAGCTTAAGTCGATACATGCAATTACGTGTTGCCTCCAGAACATGCTTTTCAAAACGCAGGGATGAATCCATAAGCAAACCAAGATTACGAGACTCTAATACACGCTCAATGGGTTCGTTGGATATCATGATCACGGGTCGATTAAGCGTAATATTTACGTACTACGTACAGTTTTGAGCGTTATTTTTATTCAAGACTGTCTTGTATTTTTATATCTCAAAGCGTAGCAACCGAGTGGGAGCTATCAGTGAAGGAAAAAACGCGATGAAGCCATAGCACGGAGGTTTTTCTAAGTCCACATGGCTAGCTACCACGTTCGAGTTGAAAATATGACGGCAAGCACCTGTTGGTATGTTCCGGTAACTGCACTTGAGGCAGTTTCACTCTAGATTTAGCATGATTACTATCTTAGATCGTTTAATATCAGAGGAAATTATTGTCAAATAACCTATGAAGGATGAAAAATATTTAGTAAAAGACCGGCATGATTTTAATACATGGTAGAAGCGAAATCTTCAAAAAGTTATATAATCCTTACTAATGTCTATACTAATATCATAAAGAGGTAAAGTTTGTGAGTTTGTGACGTTTTGGCGTTGTAGGGGGTAATCTCAGGAACTACTGGTCCGATTTGATAAATTCTTTCAGTGGTATATAGCTCATTTATCGAGGAAGGATATATATCATCACGCTAAGACCAATAGGAGCGGAGCACCAATGAAAAATAGTTCAAAATTGGGGGTTTTTCTTCATCCTTCCGCTGCATGTTAGGGTTAGCCCAAAGTAACTATTCCACGCGAACGAAGTCGCGGACTGAGGCTAGTTATAAGTGAGAAAGTAACTCTGTCTGTCGCGCTTTCACGCCAAAACTACTAAACCGATATAAATAAAATTTGGTACACAGATAGTCTAGAGTCTGACATAGGCTACTTTTTAACGCAAAAAAGGGTTGTAAGGGGGGAATGGAAAGTTGTATGGAAGTATCGTCATTTTTGGACCTAAAAGCTTGAAACTTATTTTTTAGGCTGTTGATTCGATATAAATAAATCTGACATTCAAAGTTTATAAAAGTTTTACCCTCAAGGGTGTAAAATAATAATAGGAAATAGGGCATGAAAGTTTGTTTGCAAATATGCAAGGTTCCGCATAGATTTCAAAAATTCTTTCAGTGTTAGATAGCTCATTTATCGAAGAAGGCTTCGTGACGCTTGTCTAACAGCCGCGCAAGTGCAATATGCTCAGTCACAATTTACCAGCATGTCATGACGCGAAATCATAGTTTTATCTCTTGCCAAAAATACCGCTAAACGCGCTCAAAGGAGTTTTCAAAACAAAAGATTTGGCTAAATCGTTTAAAAAATAACGAAGTTCTGAGGTAACACAGATTAAAAAAAACAAATACAATTGATTTGAAAACCTCATACTTTTTGAAGTCTGTTGAAAATCAGAATCATAAAAAATAATATTCTACCAACGTCATTCGAATGGCTATCAGAGCACGTTCCCGTTGAGTCATCGCATACATGCTTTTATGATGAGTGATGAATTAATTATTATTTATGTAACCCATAACATTCTCGGATATCCTGTACGATCTGGCAACACCGGCTCGAGTGGCGATTCGTAGTTGGCTCGCGTCCATACCAAAACGTAACATACACTATGAAATAAACATTTTCATATTTCAAACAAGTGCTAAGAGAATATGTTTATTGTATTATTTTATTTTTGTTAATTTCCCCGCGTGTATTTTCCACTCTTGTATTCTATATTATCTGTATTTGTTATGACGTGGTTTGGACACGCGCGGACGATATTTTGTCTCATTCTTAATTCGATAGTGTTGTACCTGATTTAAATCACAATATTTATTAATCGATAAATACTTTTCCTTCATTGAATTTTTTCGATGAATCGTTAATCTTTTAATCTTTTGGGGATATGTATTTTGAATGATATTGGTATCTGGACATCCGCTAGGTAGGACTTTGACCACGATAGCTTGTGCAGTTTTAGTAATACTAAGTTCGGTTGAGGGCCTTTTTATACTATTTCAACTTACTATATAAGAAATAGCAAATTTGTTGTTATAATATGAAAGTAAATAGTCGTTATACAAATTTATTTATACACTAGCTTCTGCCTGCGACTTCGTCCGCGTGTAATAATTTGAAATATTCTTTATTAGTGCTCCGCTCCTATCGGTCTTAGCGTGATGACATATAGCCTTTAACCTTCCTCGATAAATGATCTATATAGCACTGAAATACTTTTTCAAATACGACCAGTACTTCCTGAGATTACCCCCTACAACGTCACAAACTCACAAACTTTACCTCTTTATAATATTACATAGTATAGATTATATTTTACCCGCGACTTTTTCAACGGACGTTATGCCACCCCGATAATAAAAAAACCTGACAAATTATATATAGGAGGCAAACATACTGGTGGATCACCTGATGTTATGTGTTCATCACCGTCCATAGACACTAACAGCACCAAGGAAGTCGCAGGTACGTTGCCAGCCTGTGTTTAGGGGAGGTGGGCCTCCCCCGCTCTCACTGGCCGAACGAAACGCAACAATACAAGCACTGTTACTTCACGTCGGTTTTTTACGAGAGGACCGTACCGCGGACGAGCCGACCTATTCATGCTAAAACCAGTAATAGCTTCAGCGTGGCTCTACCACCATGAAGATACTATACCTAAACTTTCCTCATGAATCACTTTATCTATTGGTGAAAACCGTATCCGTTCTGTAGTTTTCGAGTTTATCGCGAACAGACAGACAGACGTGGCAGAGGACCGAGTGAAACTCAGTCGCCCAGATCCTCACTATGGATAAAGACATTTCAGTCTATTCACTAAATACAGTTTTAATTGGCTTCGTGTTTCTTTTCTTTCTGTTACTTTGTTATTTTCCTAATATTTTAAAATATTATTTTAGAGTATCAATTAATTTTAGAATTTTATTTCTCTTTCTGTTTTAATTTCCTTGTGTTCGTATTATTATGTTAAATCTTTTAATATGTAAATAGTTCAATATATAGTTTTATTAATATTTAATTTATTGTTGGAGCGTGCCGTGCTTGTAAAGATAAGTATGACTACATTTATGAACAATAAACTAGCCTCAGCCCGCGACTTCGTTCGCGGGGAATAATTACTTTAGGCTAACGCAGCGGAAATTCTCAAGAGGAAAATAAACCCGATTTTGAAACATTCTTCATTGGTGCCCCGCTCCTATTGGCCTTAGCGTGATGATATTATAGCATATAATCTTCCTCAATAAATGAGCTATATAACACTGAAAGAATTTTACAAATCGGTCCAGTAGTTCCCGAGATTACCCCCCTACAACGTCACAAACTTTAACTCTTTATAATATGAGTATAGATCACAGTAGTCCTACTTTTAATACATTTACTAGTGTATTGTCATGTTGACGATCGTAAAATAAATAAATAGATTGTAAATTTTCATCGACAACAAAACATTAATTATCAAGCGTCCCTAACCCGCGACGACACTAAGCTCCTGCATCATAAATGAACACATTTGGCGGGATTCCATTGTTATTTCAAAAGTTTCAGTTTTAATAATATTCAATGTTAAACGTTATTATTTTTGGATGTTGCGCCACAGATATTCGGGTTAATCTTGTATCGGATATTAGTTTAGCCTCAAATGGCCTTTCTTGCGTTATCTATACTAATATTATAAAGAGGTAAAGTTTGTGAGTTTGTGACGTTGTAGGGGGTAATCTCAGGAACTACTGCAACGATTTGAAAAATGCTCTCAGTGTTATATAGCTCATTTATCGAGAAAGGAAGGTTATAGTTATCGTCACGCTAAGACCATTATGAGTGGAGGAATAATGGAGAATGTATGAAAATCGTTTTTGTTTCCTCTTGAGAGCATCCGCTGCGTGTTAGCGTAAGCCCAAAGTAACTATTCCAAGCGAATGAAACTTTATAAAATCAGTGAAATAATTATTCTTCTCTTTGGTATTATTGAATGTCAAAATGAATTATGGTCGAATTTCGATCACTAGGCGACCACTAGTACCTATAAGTAAATGGATTTTTTTTTCGAACTGACTACGTTATTGACCAAGCAAGGTCTTAACAGCTTCACCGGACTACTAAGGCGAGCGCTTTAGGCACTCCGCCGATTTTACTTTGACAACTAGCTCAAGGGTGCGCGGCACACCTCGGCTTTGGCTGTTGCCTGATACATGCAATTCGCGACCTATCTAAGCTAAGCTAACTATTCATACATATATGAGTTGTTGAAACATATATGTGTACCAAGCATACATACCTCAACAACTCCTATATATATTTCGTATCGGATAATATTCTAAACTATTTCAGTTTGATAAGGGAAAAAATAAAACCCTATAAAAATATAAAAATTATAAGTAAATGGACATAATACGTTTATAAAGGCTTTATTTACTACTGTCTTAATACATTAGCTTTCACGCAGACAAAATTACGGGCACAACTAGTTATCCAATAAATCAGTAACTGCTTTGGAACTTTGTTATAAAACCTAACAGTATTACTTAGAAAGCTGTTACTCATATTACTAGATGGTTATTTTGTTATAGTTGCTAGTATTAAAACTAAATCAAAGTATCCTTTATTCAATTTTGGCCCTGGGAAGGCGCTTATGAACGTCAAAACTACCACCGGTTCGGACAAACAACTCACTTATCGAGAAGAACCGGGAACAAACTCGATCTGCTTCATCTCTTCATGTTATATATTTTTACAAAACATAAATAGTTACATTCGTTATTAGTGGGTGCACAGAGAGGGGAGTCATTTCCAGACGTCACAATCGTTCACATATTGATCCGCCCTATAATAGTCTTTAGATATTAAAACCCGCTTGACATGGTTCTTGAACTCGCTATCCGGCAAATCGGTAATTTGTTTTGGGATTTTGTTATAAAACCTAACCTAAAAAATCTGTTTTTGGACTTAGTGAGCCTGAAGCATGGAATGACCAATTTGTTGCTGTTTCTAGTATTTAAATTCTGTTGGTCTTTTACTAGATCCATAATAAAAATAAGCTGATTTTATAAAATAATAAATAGAAAACCGATGAATCACAACGCAGTCTTTCTTGTGCGCGGTCGTGACGCTTATATCTTTATGAAATCAGGTTAACAACTATAAACCATAACACCGATTCAACGTCCTAAATTTAGCTTGATACATCAAATTATGTTGGGAGGTCAGATATAAGACATACAATTCCTGAAACTTTATAAATGTGATCTACATCGGGTCCCGTCACAGATAACTAATCTCAAAAAGAACACAGTATTAAAAACTGATGTTACTGAACGAATATGAAATAGTACAAAATCTATACTAACATTATAAATATTGTGCATAAGTGAAGTGAATAGAAAATAATACCACGGACCATGAATTCTGAGATGCCACAAAAACTCCATGGAAAGTTCTAACAAGGGAGCCACCATCTTGTTAGAATATTGAATTAATTACTCGACAATGGAAATTAACAAACTCTCTGGAACATAGTACGCTACTATTAACAAATAAATTAAGATAAAAAAGATGGATAAAAGAATATATTATAGAAGATTTGGCGTTTCTGCCTTTACATTAATTTGGACATAGAAAAGATTTGGAGCGTATGCCTTTACATTAACTTGGACATAAAACTGACTAAAGAATACATAAGAACTAACTATATTGACAACTTCAGAAATAAAAGATGATTTTTTTAAATGTACGAAATATTATATAGAAGATTTAGCGATTAGGCCTTTAAAGAATACATAAGAACTACCTATATTGATAACTTCAGAATTGGCAGTATGGATTAATTCCTTCGCCTGTCCTATTGGACGAATATTGTTACTACTACTAACATTATAAAGAGGTAAAACTTGTGAGGTTGTAGAGGGTAATCTCAGGAACTACTAAACCGATTTTGAAAATTCTTTTACCAATAGGAAGCCACGTTATTTGTTAGTGTCATAGGCTATATATAAACTCGAAAAATCAAAAGACTTTTTTGTGGTAGTCGGATTTCCGAAGTAAGTAGGAGAAAAAAAGTTATGAACGCTGCCTTAACGATGAGAGATATATGATTGAGTTCTAGAGAAAAGTTGTAGCGCTTGATAATGCCTACAAAAAAGTCACCGGCAGCATGTGTCTAACATCAAAGAATTTTTTTATTATTAAGGCGGGATGAAAAATTATTTAAATCGTAGTGATGTTTATTGGTCATATTATCAACAACAATTATAAGTTCTTATCAATATGTAATATATAATAACTGAGTCACAGCAACGCGTGGCCGGCTCAGCTTGCAGATAATGAAGTAAGAGACAAGAGAATAATATACAATTGTTTTATGCCACAAAGAAGAATTAATTGAAATACGTTTTTATTATCATGCGCCACAATAATCATAACTATTTCAAGTTGTCACAGTTAATAAACTCCCACATCACTATTTTCAATGTCACACAAAATATTGGAATTATTCTGCCTTGGCTCTTGCCTCATTATAAAAAAAAAAGTGAAATATAAAGTTGTCCACCTGTCATTCGTAATTTTCGCTTGTATTTTGTAGAATGTAAAAATAATCTGGTATTACTGATATTATATGTTTGCTACATAAAATTAGCTAAAACATACTACTAAATACTTCTGTAGTTCCAATAAAAATCATTGTGTATTTGTATTGTTCGTTGTAAATTAGAAGATAAGCCGTCCGCGTGTAATTTCAGTGTGAAAACGGAAAAACATTGGCTTGTCCAAACTATGCGCATCTATAAATGTATAAAAATCTAGTGTCATGATGTTTGTCCACGGCCCACTACTCAACCGAGCTTCATAAAGCGTTGGCATTTATATATTATTTGGTACAACTTGAGAGATACGATCATTTATACTTCGATTAATAGCCTCAATACTTTTAATTACGAGATGATTCTCATTGTTGATTATTGTTATTAATTGTAAGTTCCATTAGTCTTGTACAGATGGCGCTTTTAATTAGTCTGTTGACAGAAAAGTGTAGGACCGACGGTTATAGATATATCATAAATGGCGGCACGTTTTAATTTTGAAAATAGTTTATCATAATTTTAATTTCTACATATATGCACTGAGCCACAGTAATGCGTGGTCGGTTGAGCTAGTATATGTATAATTCAATACATATAAACCAAAGAAATATCACTTTCCTATGCCTTGTACTTCGACCCTGTGTAATCGACTCCCAGCGGCGGTATTTCCAAACCATTACGAATTACAAACCTACAAGAAACGAGTGTAGACTTCTCTAAAAGGCCGGCAATGTATTTGCGACTCCCCTGGTGATGCTAGTGTCTATGGACGGGGGCGATCACTTACCGTCAGGTGAATCATCTGTACGTACCCCTATTATATTAAAAAAAACTTCCTCCGCATGTGCACACTTTTTTAAAGTAAAACTTCTTTAGGCGCGACTAGGAGGTAACTGGACGATAACGCAACGGAAGTCCGTTACGGCAATATGGCGTCACGTTTCTGTACCATCCGGTTTTTAAATATTTTTGATATTGTCAAGAAATAGTTTAAAAACAGATCGATCAAAAATTGTTAGAAAAAAATTGAATAATAATAAAAATCATACAATAGAGCTAATTATGTATATATGAGCGCGCGACCGTGCTGCTATCTGATTTTAATTTAAGTAAGCTAAGTAACGAATTAAATCAAAGCTTCATTATCTGTAGTGCCATCTATCAGCTAATTCGGAACTTAAATAACACAGGAAATATCATAAGCAACTCTTTGTTATAAAGTAAATAAAATATATAAAAGTACAAACAGATTACTATGGTATGTAACGTATTAAATTAAAATAGAAGTTTTGGTTGTGTTTGCCATCTCTTATAATACCATAGAAGTTTTACACACACTAGTTCTTTTTTTAATGTTTACTTATTTTTTTTTGTTTTTATTTTACAGATAAGCGACAGCGGAGCCTTGATGTTCGCTGACGAATTGAAACAAACATTAGAAAAGTATTTATTCGGCATATGTCCCCAGAGTTATAAGGTAATTATTAATTATACAGTATAGTATACTATAAATAAATCTAAAGCATCTATACTTTTTACATGTTTAAAAAAAATGTTACAGGTGTCTAGGAATAAGTTATAATATACATTTCAATCATTTATAGAAATATCTCTGTTTTGACACGCATCACTGCTAAATTACTGCGTTTATAAAAGCATAAAACATATGTTCGAGTATCATTTAGTCTTTGTTACATTATAAAGTAAATTTTCAAAAAAAAGTATTAACCAACTTCAATATCAATCAAAAACCCATAAGGCATTAGAAAGCTGAAAATAAATAGTTTATCAAATTAACCAAATTAAATAAAACATATGAATATGTGTGCTACCTAGAGATGTATTGGAAGTCGGTGCCAACCAAAAT